>JAXGGA010002678.1:0-116868 GCA_038373865.1 Uloborus plumipes
TTGCCGCCGAGAACGAAAGGGAGGCACGAGCCCCATAAAATAATGACTTGACAAGAGGAATATCACTGTGCTCTTCTCGGCAGGTCCCCAGCAAAGATGAAATAGCCTGCCTTTCCTCTACAACGAAACTTCGCTTTCGGGCGAGATTTCAGACAGAGTAATGCAGAGCGTCTTCTTCACGACAGTAAAAAATCGCTTGCCTGCGAGATTCGGGATTCAACAATGCAGCGTCCATTATCCAATGTGGTGAAGAGGACCTTTTTTTTTTCTCAATTCCATCGCTACGATTCCAGAATTCCGTTCAAACTTGTTCTCCTCCCTGCAGTATATTTTACAAGTTTTACAGACGCTCACTTAGCATATAAGTCCTTTTTTTCTGCCTTTTGTCGCGTCGCATCCCCCGGCTACATCATCCCGCGTTTCCAGCTCCAGGTTTAAATTTCAAGTCTAAGAAGTGATTTTTTTTCCGTTCCATCATGGACACCCGAATTTAAACAGTATAAACTCTAGCTATAAATAACTTTGAACTTTCTTCAAGTTCGTCAATCCATCAAGATGTGAACTGATGGATTGACGAATGTGTAAATTTTTCAACATATGCAACTGAACAATATTAATTATTTTATATAAATTAGTTTAAAAAAAGGTATTGATATGAAGTGTTCAACAAAAAATTCGTTTATTTAAAAATTTGTGAGAGAGCTCTCAGGTAATAAAAAAAAAGGTGAAAGAAATGTATAATTGATGAGGCTGCCTTGAATAAAATTCCAGTGTTGATTTTCAAGATGTTTTGTTTTCTGAAGTTGTCAACATACACGACATCGGGGTAAGTCATTTTTACTTTATTTTTTTGCTTTTTAGTTTTTAAACATGAAGGGCACCCAGGGCTGTCGTAGGCCTGGCATTATTGCGGTAATCTTTTTCTTCACCTTGTTACTTCCACTTACGTTTCGGCCTTTAACTTAGTTAACTTTTTTTTTTGAATTTTTAAGGGAATATTTTCCCATTAATCTTTAACTTTGCCTTTTTTTTTATTTTTTTTAACTTAACAAATTAAATGTAACTAATTGCATCTCAAAATGATGCGCATCACACCACAAAAGTGATATTGCATCACATAGTTAGGTTTTTTTCAGTTTTACAATCATTTTGCAACCTATCATTTACGATCGCTTAACGATAATCTCCCGCGTTTTATTTCTACAACTTTTTAATTTCATTTCATAACGCCTTCCCTTTTTAATCTTTTTACTGCCCTTAATTTTCCGCGCAGTTACATATATCATTTAAGCATTTTCGGTTAAATTAACGCGTTTTCAAATCGCGATTTTCTTATTCCCTTTTTTTTTCCAAATTTCGGTTTTTTCGCATTTTTCCATTCTTGGCCATCTTGTGCGAACTTCCTTTTCGATCATCTCCCCCAGCTGGGTTGTTCTTTGAGGGCAAAATTTGACCCACGCTACACGCTATTGGCCGAAACTCCCCGAAACTTTCCTGCTCACATTCTTCAGGTCATTGACTCCCCTCCCACGCTTTCTGTGATTGGCCCGCTCAAGGTCAAGCGCAGGTGTCTGGTGTTCGGAGCGCGCGAATTTCGGCAGATTGACTCTGGACACGGTGTCTGTCGGTACGACGTGTTTATCAGGGAGCTGAGTTTTATCGAGGCTCGAGTTAGCTGGAGAAGATGGAAAATTGCCGACGAGAACGAAAGGGAGGCACGAGCCCCATAAAATAATGACTTGAAAAAGGAATATCACTGTGCTCTTCTCGGCAGGTCCCCAGCAAAGATGAAATAGCCCGCCTTTCCTCTACAACGAAACTTCGCTTTCGGGCGAGATTCCAGACAGAGCAATTCAGAGTGTCTTCTTCACGACAGTAAAAAATCGCTTGCCTGCGAGATTCGGGATTCAACAATGCAGCGTCCATTATCCAATGTGGTGAAGAGGACCTTTTTTTTCAATTCCATCGCTACAATTCCAGAATTCCGTTCAAACTCGTTTTCCTCCCTGCAATATATTTTACAGTTTTTACAGACGTTCACTTAGCATATAAGTCCTTTTTTTCCTGCCTTTTGTCGCGTCGCATCCCCCGGCTACATCATCCCGCGTTTCCAGCTCCAGGTTTAAATTTCAAGTCTAAGAAGTGATTTTTTTTCCGTTCCATCATGGACACCCGAATTTAAACAGTATAAACTCTAGCTATAAATAACTTTGAACTTTCTTCAAGTTCGTCAATCCATCAAGATGTGAACTGTTTTTTTCAACATATGCAACTGAACAATATTAATTATTTTATATAAATTAGTTTAAAAAAAGGTATTGATATGAAGTGTTCAACAAAAAATTCGTTTATTTAAAAATTTGTGAGAGAGCTCTCAGGTAATAAAAAAAAAAGGTGAAAGAAATGTATAATAGATGAGGCTGCCTTGAATAAATTTCCAGTGTTGATTTCAAGATGTTTTTTTTTTGTTTTCTGAAGTTGTCAAACACATCTACACGACAGCGGGGTAAGTTATTTCCTTACTTTTCTTTTTGGCTTTGGATTTAAATTACTAGGGCATTCAAGCCAGGCGTTGGTCTGGAGTTTTTTTGCGGTAAATTTTCTTCGCGATGTTACTTTCCACTTACGTTTCGGCCTTTAACTTAGTTAACTTTTTTTTTTTGAATTTTTAAGGGAATATTTTCCCATTAATCTTTAACTTTGCCTTTTTTAACATGCATCACTAAATGATGCGCATCACACCACACTGTACTTTGAAACTTTAAACACAATGCATAAATACAGTAATTGATTTTTCTTTCCGGATATTGAAAAATTAAAATATTTTTTCTTTTTTTAAAAATCCAGTTTATGAAATCAGTCGCTTTGTAAAACCAAATCTTTGCAGGACGAACGTGACTTTAATAAGTGGCTGGCACTACCACTCCTTTCTTCTCTCTATTTCTCTCACTTTTTTTTCTTGAGTGTGTGTGTGTTAAGAGTATTGAAATTTCAACTTTTTATTCAAGCAATAATTTATATATCTGAAAGATGGAGAGTGCTCAGTATCCAGACAATAGAACTTACTGCAGTCCAGTAAAAAAATAATTTTAGAATTTTCAAAATTAGCATTTAACTCAACTAAAGATAGATTTTTCTCAACAGTAAAATTTATTGACATTGACATGCAATAATATAAATTGTAGCAAATGCACCCACAGCTCGATCATAGCATCCTAAGACCAGGGTTGGTTTTTTCCCGTCCAAAACTTGTTTTTCCCATCCCACCGGGAAAAACTGGTAAATACCGGGAAAAACTGGTAAATACCGGAAAAAACTGGTAAATACTAGGAAATGACAATCTGTAAACAATATTCTGGATTTTTCTGTCTGATGTGTAAAATTAAAGTTAAAAATATATAGTTATTATACAAATTTTCATTAGGTTTAAAATTATTCTGCAGAAAAAAGACATAACGAAATAGGAATTATTGCAAAAAGCATAAAATTTGCTCATAAAGTTGTTTTATAATGATTAATTTCCACAATTTTTGGAACACAATGAATTAAAATTATTAAACTTAAAAATATCAGTGTCATCAAGAGAAGCAATAAATAATTTGTGTTCAAATTTAAATAAAAATTTTAATACTTTTTACGTTGACCTTTTAAACACTTTTTTTTTTTACAATTTTGGTTTGGTGTAAGGTGTAATATTTACAAAATGTAAAGAACTCATTCCACATTTCAGCAAAATGAAATCAAGCTTTGATAAAGCAATGACCCCTGTCCATTTTTTGGCACACCTGATGAATCCAAAATATAAAGGTGAAAAGTTATTACAAGATCAGGAGGAATCTGATCGTGCACTTTGGTTGAGGAATTTAAGTAAAAAAGGAATAGATGCAGAATTTCTCCAATTAATGGAACATCTTCAGGGATGTCCTGCATTATCAGCATCTCTGGAGCGTATTTTTTCTAATTTTTCTTTCATCCAAAACAAGATTAGAAATAGACTGGGTTTACAAAAAGCCAGTAAATTAGTATTTTGTTACATGATGCTAAAATCCAATGTGTAAGGGGGAGATGAGAAGAATACGAATACGATTGGTAAATGTTTGGGACTCTGTGTGGTATGTAAATATTCAAATAAATGTACTCCATTGTTCGATTTTGTAGATCTTCTTTTTTTTTTAAAAAAATATTTCAAGCTATTTACTTAGAACTCAATTTTGACATTTTTAAAGATTGTTTTGAGTTTATGTTTTAAATAATCAGTTTTTCCCATGTGGGAAAAACATAGTATTTCCCAGGACGGTAAATACCGGTTTTTACCATGGTATTTACCGGGGGTGGGAAAAACTTTGCCAACCCTGCCTAAGACTGTAGTTTCGCCCTTATTATGGGCTCCTCAGTTAGGAATAGCCAATGATCGAGCCGGAGGCAAAAATCCTCTTACAGGGTTGCCACTCAATTCCGGGGGAAAAATTCCCTGTGTTTTCCCTGCATGAATATGCAGTATTACGAACGAGCGAACACTGATATTCTATATGAACATTAATATCCTGGCACAGAAAAAAAACTAATTAAATAAAAACAGGGAGGCAAAGCAGAATTCATTAAAACTGAAATCATAGAACGGATTGATGACTAATCTCATACTCTCTAATTAAATTAGCATAAGCTTTAAAATGCATTTCAAACTAAGTAATAAATATTTTTTGCTTCTGTAATACACAATTAAATACTTACTTACAAATAAATAAACTTAGCAAAAAAAAAAGCTATGAAGTAAAATTACTATTTATTTTATTTTATTCATCATTATTATTTTATTCACTTGCTCATGAATTTGTTCATTGGTAGTTTACATATTTTAGAATTCATCTTGGTAACTTGAACTTTTGAAAAAAAGTAAAATTCCCTGCACTTTCCAGGTTTTTGAAGAAATTTTCAAAATTCCCTCGATTTTCTCTGTTTTTCTGTTGATTTTTCAATTCCCTGTATTTTTCCTGTTTTTTTTTCAGGTTTCCCTGTCGCGTGGCAACCCTGTACTTATTGTAGCTAAGATAGCCAACAAACTGGTAGATAAAGTAAACTTACCTTACCAGCGAGCGTCCGCAAACTATGGTGCGGCTCAACTCGAAATTTGAAGGCTAAAGCTGGGTAATGTGCAATGAGTTACTGCCCGTAAGCCAGGGTTGAGGCAGAACTGTAGCAAATGCACCCACAGTTCGATCTGTCTTAATAATGATGAATAAAATAAAATAAATAGTAATTTTACTTCATAGCTTTTTTTTTTTGCTAAGTTTATTTATTTGTAAGTAAGTATTTAATTGTGTATTACAGAAGCAAAAAATATTTATTACTTAGTTTGAAATGCATTTTAAAGCTTATGCTAATTTAATTAGAGAGTATGAGAGTAGTCATCAATCCGTTCTATGATTTCAGTTTTAATGAATTCTGCTTTGCCTCCCTGTTTTTATAATTAGTTTTTTTTCTGTACCGGGATATTAATGTTCATATAGAATATCAGTGTTCGCTCGTTCGTAATCCTGCAATATTCATGCAGGGAAAACACATGGAATTTTTCCCCGGAATTAGTGGCAACCTGTAAGAGGATTTTTGCCTCCGGCTCGATCATTGGCTATTCCTAACTGAGGAGCCATAATAAGGGCAAAACTGCAGTCTTAGGATGCTATGATCGAGCTGTGGGTGCATTTGCTACAGTTCTGCCTCAGCCCTGGCTTACGGGCGGTAACTCATTGCACATTACCCAGCTTTAGCCTTCAAATTTCGAGTTGAGCCCACCATAGTTTTCGGACGCTTGCTGGTAAGATAAATTCACTTTATCTACCAGTTTGTTGGCTATCTTAGCTACAATAAGAGGATTTTTGCCTCCGGCTCGATCATTGGCTATTCCTAACTGAGGAGCCCATAATAAGGGCGAAACTGCAGTCTTAGGATGCTATGATCAAGCTGTGGGTGCATTTGCTACAGTTCTGCCTCAGCCCTGGTTTACGGGCGGTAACTCATTGCACAATAATATAGATTGCCACAGTCAACATTAACTGACAGTCATTATCACCAATAAGTATAAGTTCATATTTCTGCAGCACAATTAACATTGATTACAACCAATTAAGAAAATAACAGTAATATTGTATAGTTGAATGGAGTGGATCAAAGTTTAGATTTAAAATTCATTTTAAATATCTTCGAAAAAAACTTACACTCATTGGAGATGCGAGATTCTCTGAACTTGCAATCTTGCCAATTTCAGATGAGGCACTTTCATTGGATAGCAGTGAACTTAAACTATCTGAAAAAAAAAAAAAAAAAAAAAAAATGTAGAAAAAAAATTCAAAAGCCTTGCAACTGAAATACTTTATGCTACCACTGAAATACAGCTGCAACATAATATCTATCAATTCAAAATATCAACGTTTGTGATTAAAAAAAAATATTTTTACTATTGATGCATTAGAGTAGATGTTTTTCTTAATATTGGTGTTTTCGTAATTCTGATTTTTGTATTTAAACAACAAACGGACCATCAAAACAAAATGATAATTACATTCATGCAAATTTAGTTATTGTACAATTTACAAAAGTCATTGGTGATCCTGACAAGCATATTATCACATGGGATTTTCCATAACTATTCAAAAAAGTAGCTCTAATTTACAAAATTTTAAAAAAATTCTATTTTTTTAAAAATCTAAAGAGAAACTAAGTAAAAACCAAATTAGAGTAGTAACAGTTTGTTTAGTAATGTGAGCAAAATATTGCTAAAAGCCAGTAAGAATAAGGCAAACATTTTTGAAGCTACAATTAGAAGCCTACAATGGATTTAAAAACTTTTTTCTGATCAGTCTTCATAAGTTAACAGACACACTAAAGCACACTACTATGAATAATATTAGCCTAAATGTAAATATCACGATTAGAATATTTTGTTTGTCTACTAATGACCAATCAAAGCATATTTATTGGTCGCCACTCACTTTTCTAGTAGCACATTTTTTTTTTTAATTGAAAAAAAATTAACTGAACATCAAAATTGATGTGTAATTGCTACTAAAACGTAAAACTTATTTTTTCAGCAACATTTAAAGTATTTGCAACCAATTTACAATATTACTTATTATTTTCTCTATAGCACACAGTGGGGCTGCGACATCAATGCCTATGTTTTGGAAACATCTATGTTTTTGTTAGAACATCGATGTTTTTACCATCTATGTTTGAGGTTCGATGTTTTTTCGACATCGATGTTTTAACCATCTATGTTTGAGGTTCGATGTTTTTCCGACATCAATGTTTTGGGTTCTATGCTGGTTTTGACGTCGATCTTTTGTATTCTAGCAAAGAAATCCATAGAAAACTATACGATACGCATACTTATTGAAAAATTTTCATCTTTAATCAGAACCTGCAATATTAACCTCATTGGGAACAAATTCCTATGATTATTATCGACGTTTTGCTCTCGATGTTTCTGAAACATCTTTAATTTTCTGCCTTTTTTTATATGTCTTTTAATGATCATTGTTTCGCGCTTAAGTTTTCTTTCTTCTTTCGATGTCCTTTTTTTACATTTCAGCAATAAACAATAAAAATATGCGATGAAACATATTTATCTTTCTTTATCCACTAGTTTCAATATCTACCAAATTGGAGGGTTTTTTTTAATAACTAACGATGATTTACTGTCGACGATTTTTTAACATCGTTGTTTTGCATTTGATATTGTTTTCGATGACGTTTTACATTTCAGCAAAAAACAAGTTTTAGAAAAATATGCGACAAAAAAGTTACAGTTAATCAACAGTTGCAGTAGTATATTTCACTCAAAAAAGTTTTCTTAATTGACATTGCTATCTCACGGTTGATGTTTTTCCAGGACACAAAATATTATCTAATTGAGTGATATAAAGAGAGGTGCTTGGTGCTTGTTATGAGGAGTAACTGAATAACTAACTGTATATTCAAATTGTGTAAGAATTTTTTTAAAAAAAGATCGATGATTTGAAACATCGACGTTTGAAAACATCAATGTTTTTCTGACAACGTATCAATACCATCAATGTCATTATTTTCCAGTCATCGATGTTTTCCTTAGATGTCGCACCCCTAGCACACAGTACAAAACTTATTGAGCAAAATTATGAATACGTTAGGGAAAAAAATAAAAATACAGGTGGGGAGAGTGGCAACCAGGTGGTGATTGATAGTAATACTTTTAGAGACTAATTTCTTTCATTTATCTTTTATGTAGTGAGTCACAACTGCTCATCTGCAGTAAGATTTTGTAAGAAGCCCTTGATTTTTACATTATGCCAGATTTCAAAGCGGAAAAACAAAATATTAAATGGGAGCAACTTGTAGGCAATCAAAAGATTGTAATGCCCCTTTTGCAGCTGAAAAGCAGACTCATGAAGTGAAGCGATATGAGGCAGCGTTGAACTAAGAATTTGCATACTTCCTTCCTTAAGAATATCTGTTTTTAAAGATATATAAAGAAAAAGCCAAGGTTGGTGCTTTTGTTGGACAAGAATGTTATCAAGCATAAATAGTTTAATAAGCTTCTCAGAAAAAACGATAATGAGGCATGGATCAGTTTGGTTAAAGTACTTCTTTCTTGAAAGCCATAAAGCTGAGAGCAATGTTGAATCATATAAATTGTCAAAAATTACAGCATAATGGGCTTATAGCATGTCTCTCAAATTACATATCCATATTGCCCATTTTGAGATCTAGAATTAAAAATTTAATTTTCTTTCAAAATAAAAATTCCCTCACTTTTCCAGATGTTTGAAAACCTGCAAGATTTTTGCAGATTGTTCTGGATTTCAGGTGAATAAACACCCTTTTTCAAAACCACTATTTTATAATTTTAAGAAGCAATTAATAATGTAAGTTTAAATACACATCTCATTTTATTATCATTCAGAAATAATTTTATGAGAGGAGAAATTGATACCCTCATTTCATTCATGAAAGAGTTGTGTAATGGAAATGATCACTGTACCTCCAGTATTAACAGATTGCTCTGCTATCAACATGTCCGAAAACTGTGTTTGAGATTCCGAATAAGAAGATGCCAAAAAAGATTTCATTTGACTAGAGCTTGAATGCAGGGAAGATGTTGACAGAGATGATTCTCGGTCGAAACTTTCATTTGATGATGGAAGTACTTCACAAGACGTTTGTCGGTTAAATGATGAATTTGCCTTTTGTATAGCTTGATCCTCCTCGAACTGATCGTCTGAAGATGAACTCAAGTTGACTAAATTAGAAGAGACTTTATTTATCATTTACGTTAAAATGTCAAACATTACAGAGTAAGCAAAATAAATGGGAAACAAATAAGCAAACATTCAGTATACATTTGAATGAACTATATAATATACTAAAACATTCAACTTAGTTGTAAGAGAGCCCATGGGGGCCAAGACCTGCTGTGCCTATTTCAGCATTCATAACTGAAAGCTCTGGGGTGCAAAGCAAATGTTCCAACCGAAAGCAGAAGCCCCAGCGTTTAGTTCCTAAGCAGTCCTGGTAGACCTGGTGATCCTTTTATCGGCCCACTGAAGGGACGAAAGCATGAGTACACGCCTTAACTGAAAATCGAACCTGGATCTGGCGTGGAAACATGAAGCACTAACACTGAGCCCAGTGGGATTCTGTATATTACTGAGTAAAATAATCAATGCAGAAAAGCTTTAAAAAATACATATTTTGAGCCCAGAGCTTGAATAGGACACCTTTTGGTGATTCAAGAATTCAGACCTAAGAGGTAAGACATTTCAACTCTGCAAGGGCAAAGTAGATGTCTTATTGGGCAAGTTATATCTACATCCATGGGTCGGTCTTGTTTTTAACTCTTTCATCTGCCATTAGCCACACACAGCAGTGCCTCCTAAGTCATTTGAATTGCAAATGAGAAATTTCAGCAAAATATAGATAATGTTCGATATTATTTGAAATTGAATCAGTATTATTTAACAAGTTTCAAAGCAGGCATTTAGGGACGTTGATTAAGGCAAACATAGAAGAAATGCTTCTTCACAGAGACAAAATTATATTAAAAAAAAAAAAGGGTAAACCAGCATCAATAGAAGGCTGGAGCATTAAAAAATAAATAAATAAATAAATAAAGGGTTGAAGAAGATGAGGGCATGGAAGCCTTGGGGGGGGGGGCAAGATAGCGTCACCCCTAAAGATGACTTTTTTTTGAAAAATTTGGGCTATATTATAGAATTTTTGTTTCACATTTGTTAAATCATCTCTAAAAATTCGAGACATGGACTCAAAAATCGGGAGGGATGGCCAGGCCACAATAGACTAAATTTCCAATTCAAAGTTTCATCTCAATGTTTAAAAAATAATAACATGGAAAAAATAGCCACACTTGTCATGATTATTCTTCTTTTTCAAAACACATAAATCAATCAACAGTATCATTTTTCCATCCAGTTTTAATTTTGAACTCTGGAAAGTAGTGGAGCAAAGCCCCCTCACTTACGGAATTGAGGTTGCAGTAGTGACTTAGCGACGTTTTGATAAAAACTCTTTTTCGGATTTCGGTGACAATTGGATACTTACTTTTGATGTTTCATAACTTGTACTTTCTCACTAAAAGAAGTATCTCATAGGGGTTTTTTTCTCCTCAGTTTAGCAATTTCAAATAAAAACATTAAGATTGACAAACATTAAAACTATTTTAGATGTTTTAAATATACATTAAATAAATTGTTACAGGATAATTACAAAGCATGCATACACATGTACTTCTGCTTTCCTTTTATTTTTTATTTTTTTGTAAAACAGTATAGTACTTAATTTTTATGGTACATTACTTCGTGCCTGCCGAGCTGCAACAGCTGCTTTCATCTCCTCCATTAATGTTAGAGGAGGAGAGCTACCAAGAAAACTTTCTTCCATCTGTAAATCGCTTTCCAGTTGAGAATTATTAAGAGCTATCTCATCTGTGCTGGTTCTATTCATTTCTGACACTTGTACACTGCAAAATACAACATATTTAAACAAAGTTTAAGCAACAAGAAAATCATCTTAAGTACAACTCATCTATCCAATACTTAAGTGACTAACATTTTCTAATACAGATAATTTTCAATTATCCACGAAATAAGGTGGCAGAAAATCAGCCTATAAGCAAGTTCTGCAGATAAGGAAAATAGGTTAAAAACGAGATTAGTGTAGCAATAGCTTAAAAAATTAGGAATTTTTGCGTACATTTAAACTATAGCTAAAAACAATAACAGTGTTCGTATAAAATGTAGTAGTTCGTATAAAATTTAACATTCTTTTTTTCTCTTTTTTTTTAGTTTAAAAGACTGCGACTAATTTTGAGAGTTTACTGTAATCATTTCTATTTCTTCCAAAAAAAAAAAACTTCTCATTGTACTAAGTACACAGCCCAAGTTCTCAATTCCCTTTATATGTTTTTGCGCAAAAAAAGTTAAAAAAAAAAACATAAACAAGCTATAAAAGAAAACATCAGATAAACTATGTTGCAAAACTTGAGCAAAAATACTTGTTCCCTTTAACACTCCCCTATCCTAGTCCAGAAGCCTCTGGATGCAATGGTGGAAAAGTTAGAAAAAAGAATTATGAAAATAAGCGCAATTAACCAATTTAATGGTAGAAATGTAGAGGTTCCATGCATGAATATGCTAGAATAGATAATATTTGCAAATGTGATTTTTGTAAATGGTTTGTTCTTTGTCTTTTTTTTTTAATAGAAATTTTCCCCACAACTCAGTTTTTTTCTGATGTGATGACCATACAATTTTGTTTTTAAACTTGTTGTCGCTTTAATACATCTGATATTTTAAAGAAAAATTGAATTTGCCAGCACTGCACTATCATCCTGCTGCTATTCCCTAGCCTGGAATTTCGCGTTTCCCGCTTTTTTCGGCTCCTGGACCTTTCCTGTAACTATAAATAGATTGGGAGCAAGAATTTTTTGCATTCACTATTTTTATGTAGCAATTGCTATTATCTTAACAAATTCAAACACTTTTTCTTTAGTAACTTCAAGGAAAAAATTTCATTTGAGTTTCTTTTTTTTGATGGTCTTTGTTTAGAAATGCAGGTTATAATTACTTTATAATCCGAGTTTCTTGTTACTAATTACAATTAAAATTTAATGTCCTCCACTGCAATCAGACATGTATTAAGAAAAGTGAAAAAATATATTTCTTTAGTTGCTCATACTGATCACACATTCCATTCATTTTTGCTATTTACTACACTATACTGCATTATATGATTCTTACCTATTATTAACTCATTTAAATATTGCAGATAAAAATAAACTAAATTAGTCATTTATATTCATTTACTTTTACCTTGGAATGATTTATTTATTTATTATTTATTTTAAATTAATGATTATCTTCGATGAAGATACATTTATGATGTAAAATAGAAACGCATTTAAATTTTACAAAATAGGTATGTATTTTCTATTTTAAATTGGCAGAAATAAAAATATATATCTATTAAATATTCAAGCAGAATTTAAGCTGAATATTTGGTATTCTGTAAAATATGGTATTTGGTGTATCAGTAATTTTAAACATGTAATAAGCATTTCGAAGGAAATCAAAGAAAATGTTATGATAAGAGAGTAGTTTGTTTAATTATAACTACATGAAAAAAGTTGAAACATGAACATAATCAAAATATTCCCATCTAATAATGTATTCCTGTTTTATTTATTACAAAAATCTAGGCGATATAATAAAATTGTACAACAAAACCCCCTACAAAGACTAAACATGTTTGATCCTTGTTTCACTGCATGAACTTAATGAAGAACATGTACTCTTGTTCTATTGAATAGAATTAAATTTTGAAAATTTCCATAACAAAATTTAAATAATAGTATTTTGTGCAGTAACTGGCATATCTCATAAGATACTTGAGCAGGAATTATTATTTAAACATAGTTTCTGAAAATCTTTGTAATTTAATTGCATTCCATAAAAGTAGAGCACGTTCTTCATCAAGTTTAAAAATGAAACAAGATTCTAATATATTTTGAGTCTTTGTAAGGTGTTTATGCAACAATTAAAATTAATGCACATTTTAAACTGGAATTGTTCATAAAAAAGGAAAACGAACTAAAAACAAGTCACTTACGGACTAGTTTCCATAAAATTCAAAAATATATCATACACTGCAGCTTTTCCAGGAGGCTAGAAGAAAATATTTAAAATATTATAAAACAGAAAATTAAGTTTTTAAAATTTTCAAAACTTAGATATCATGTAATTTGCTTTTTAATGCTGCAAAAACACACCCTTGATACATCCCCCCCGCCCCAAAAAAACAATACAATAAAGTACAAACATTAATAGCATGTAAAAACCATCTGTAGAAATCAAGCTTAAACCAATCAATTGGTAGGGTGTGTTGGGGTAAGTGCGTACTGGAATTTTGAAAGATTATATTGTTGAAAAATCTTGTATATCTACCAACTTTTTAAGTTTCATTTTCAGGTCCCTTATGGAGGTTTTCAAGAACAAAATATGTCAAACAAACCAAAGGCAGAAGTTTTATTATCTGTTTTATGTCACTTCTCCCAAGGGTGGCACTTGACCCACTTGGCCAAAATAATGTAAATTATTTTTTCCGAATCAAGTTTTTTTTATCAAAAAACACGAATCAGATATTTTAAAAATAAGTTTTTCTTCTTATGTACAAAAATGTTATTTTAAAATTAAACAGCTACCCATTTTTATTTGCCAGCTTTTTGCAGGGGTGATTGTGAGTTCATAAAAAAATACCTGAAAGTTTTAAAGAAAAAGTGGGGGGGGGGAGTGTTTTTTTAAAACCAAGGCCCCTATTACTTAAGCACACCTAATTTTATAATTATACATACATAATAATTAATTTCCTTTCATAAACTAACACATTTCATATATTCAAATAGTTTTTAGTCAAAATATTGTACATGCATTTAATTAAATTGTAAATGAGTAATAAAGTTACTTTTGAGCTGGTGATGAGCAATTATCTCCAAAAAAATATTTTAAGGAGAAAGCAAAAGTCTAACAGAATTACTGTTTGTGTGCGAAAGCATTTATAAAGTAATGAAAGTTGCATTTGTTACATTTTGTTGCATTTCATTTATTTGTCTCCTAACTAAGGGTAATAAGCATCAAAAGTTCAAAAGTGAGAAAAATTTGATTCTCATATCGGATGCAAATAAAATAATTTACTAAGGTAAAAAAACAACTAGAATTTTCATCTTAACATTTCTATTTGATGAATATTATTAATAATTATAGTTATAATCATCGAAAACTCGAAAAAAAAAATCCGGAGGTGGGAAAATAAAAGCATAATTAAAAATATTTTCTTTCCGGTATTTTCGAACATGAAAATACCAGAATCGATCATGAAAATACCGGAAATCCGGTAAAATACCGGAACACAATCACCCCTGTTTTTGGGAAAAGTATATAAAAATCTAAATATTCATGGTTTATGTATAAGTTATGTATTTACTAATAATTAGATGCGCTTTTAAAATTAACACACCTGTTAGTTATAATTTAATGTGTTTACTGACTGCATTATTATAGTTTGAAAATGTGTAAGTTTCCATGTTTTCAACTGATGATTTTTTAAGTAGCTTTTTTTTTTGTAAATAATTTTTGCATTCTTTGTATTTTAGTTTTTTTACAACAATTCATGGTTGAAGCAATATTAAGTTTCCTTTTTAAATTTGAACAAAAATGCAGACACTATAGCAACACTCCTAATTTTACAGAACTTTACGCACACCATTTTTTTTTCTTAGTGCTTCAAAATTTACCCACTAATTTCATTAAAAAAAAGTCCTGAATACAGTGACTACTAATTAAAAAAAATAGTGAATAAAAAAAACAGCAAGTGTCTACTGACAAAAAAAAAAAAAAAAAAAATGGAAATTTAAGATTAAGTAAGGAGAGTTTGAATAGATAAAATTGATAAAAGTGAGGAAAAGAGGAGTCAGTAACAGACTATACTACAGTAATCCAAAAAAATATATGCAAAGATAATTACTGATTCGGCAGCTGCTTGTTTTTTAATGGAAGGTGGCTGGCGATTTGCTAAACTTCCTTTATTCACTAATTCAGCTTTAGCCTTAGCAGCACTCGTGTCTAGTAACTCAGTTTGGGGAATAGCAGAATCAAATGCTTTATCCCTGCTAGATTTTCGCTCAACTGTCGCTCTTCTTCTATCACAGAACTCATCATCAGGACTGAAGGGAGATTGCAGTTCACTATCGGATATGTCGCTGTCAGATAAATCTTGGCATTGGACTTCTGAAATTAAAAAAATAAATAAATTACAAACGAAATTTTTACTAACCACAAATGATGTATCAACATGAATTTTGAATTAAAATATATATATATATATATATATATATAATACAAATAAAAATAATAATAATGAAATAGAAAATAGAAAATGGCACATTAAGAGAAGTGAAAGGAGAAAGGTTGAATCCAGAGCTCATCAGCCGTGGGGGATTCAAGAGTGGTCGAAAAGACCAAAAAATTTTAAAAATAAACTATAAAGAGGATGTTTAAGTTCAAAATATGCAGTCTACAGATCTTCATTGGGCAAAAAGCACCAATGTGAGCCTGCAAACCGCACATTAGAACAAAAACCTAAAACTAAAAGCAGGGGTTTCGCCTCGACCGATTAGGAATAAAATTCCTAAAAACCGGCTTTTAGTTTTAGGTTTTTGTTCTAATGTACGGTTTGCAGGCTCACATTGGTGCTTTTTGCCCAATGAAGATCTGTAGACTGCATATTTTGAGCTTAAACATCCTCTTTATAGTTTAATTTAAAATTTTTTGGTCTTTCGACCACTCTTGAATCCCCCACGGCTGATGAGCTCTGGATTCAATTTTTCTCCTGTCACTTCTCCTAATGTGCCATTTTCTATTTTCTATTTCATTATTATTATTTTTATTTGTATTATTATATACTTGGCTTTGTAGTTTAGCTGCTTTGCGCATCTATGGGCTTTTGGTGTGGTCTCTTCGTCTTTCTTCTTACAATTCTGTTATTTTATATATATATATATATATATATATATATATATATATATATATATATATATATATATATATAGTTTTTTTATTCTTTTGTACTTAATAGGGAAAAAATCTGAAAAACAATGCATGTAGAGACAGAGAAACTAACTGATTAATAACATTAATTTTTTTAGACAACCATAAACATCCAAATTTAAAGAAAAGTATTTAAGTTGACTTCAAAATGCAAAAGTTTGATTTTTGATACTTTAGATACGTCCCTGGGAATTCTTTTTCATTATTGTGAAAAGCTCAATTTTGTAAACTGTAATGGGTATTCTGTTACTATCAAATACACAAATTCTTATTGCAAAATTGCACTTAATTTGTGTTGATGAATTTTGCAGAGAGCAAAATAATTCATAAAACATTTAAATAAAATGCAAACAATAAATATCAAAGTCTCAAACTTTGTAATATTCTTAGAAAAGCTTAAAACCTTGTGTATTTATATTGACAATAAAATATTTTAAATTTCTCATATCATAGTAAATGCACATTATTTACTTCTTAACAGTGCAAAAGAATTTAACTATAAATAAGTATAATTTATATCAAAAACATTAAGTATAAATTGAACACAAAACTAAATATTTGGTTGTTTCTCCCAGATTGATTTTCAAAGAATAAAGCTTAAATATTTTGTTTCATTTTCAGATAAATTCCTCAAATCACCAACAGTTTTATGCAAAAAACTAAAGCATAAAACACAATATTTTAAAATTATGTAACAGTTGACTAAAATACTATACAATGTCGTTATGTTTAGTTACACTGTGAACTGGAAATTTTCTATGATATCATAGTGTGGTATATCATAAATGTTGACAAATAATATGACACATGAATTAAATTGAAATAAATTGTATAGCATACTGCGAATATAACTTACGTAAGAATTTTGGAGGACTAATAACATTTCTGTATTGTGGAACTACTTGCTTTAATGGTGTATTATATGGTAATCTGGCAGGAAGACCAGAAGACTTTTGCGTTTCCAGCACAGTTTGTTCAAGTAGAATGACCTAAAAATTAGTTGAATGCATTATTAAGGAAAATCGTAGTTCTCAATTTTACAGCACTTCATATATATTTGTAGTCTTATGAAAATATTTGCAAGAAGTACTTAGTTTTAATGTAATCTAATAACACAACTCAAAGTTTTGCTAAAAACCACTAAGAAAGTTTAATATAACTTCAGTAGGGAGAATAGCATCAAGAATTAACTCAAAAAGAACATGTCTTTTGAAAATCCCAGAAAACTAAAGAGCTTTGAAATAGTTTTCTCTGACACCAAATTTCTTGTTTAATTTGACTAATACTAACACTGCCACTACACTCCTATCCACTTTCTCAACACTGTCCATGATTATCCAAAATGGGCTGTTCACTCTGCTGACAGTATGGTCTAGCGGTTAAAAGCTGATCTCTAACACCCAAAGGCGAAAGTGTGAGCCTGGCTCCAGGCCAACACCTCCTGAATACTAAATGCCTGCAACTTTCTGGTTTTTAGCACAGAGCAAAATTTCATTCTTGGTTCATGATACACTGCCATCTACCGGAGTTCTTCGAGAAAGAGAGATTAACGATAGGTTCATTTCTAAATTAAACTAATTTAGATAATTAGTTATTATTAATTTAATTTCTAATTTAAAAATCAACCAATCAAAAAATTTAATTTGAATATTGTTTGGATCCATCGCCAATAGCTGCAAAATGCCCTTGGTTCACGATACATTGCCATCTACCGGAGTTCTTTGAAAAATTAACGATTGGTTCATTTTTGAATTTAAATTTAAAAATTATCCAATCAAAAAATAACAACGGCATTATCAGATTGCCGCAAGGTGACGTTTAAAGTGGAACCCATCTCGATGGTAGTGAAGGAAATGTTCTAGGCATTTAGTATTAAGGAGGCGTTGCTTCAGGCAGTGGATTTCCTCTGCTATTTTGTGGGTAATCAGTTGACTTTGTTTTAAGTGAAAACCAAATGTATCAAATTTTAGTAGAAATCAGCCTTTTCAAAAACATTTTGCTTTAATTCAGGAAAAATTTGTGCAATCTAATAAACCAACAAAAAGCTACCTTGAGAGTAAGCTCTTTGTTGTACTAAATGCAAAATCTACAAGTAAAATTTATGAGAAAAAATGTTACTTTAAATAAAAACAAGAAGTTTGTATTTTTTCCACTCCAAAAAGAATCACTCTAAAATGAAAGTCAGCAGATCTTCCTGTAGTAGAATTTTCTTTACAGGTTAATGTGCAAGAAATTTACAAGTAGAAATTTTAGAGAAGAATAAAACCAACATTTTTAACTTCTTATGAACATAATTCCATTAAAATTTACAGCATTTTTCAAGCATCTTCTAGAGTCTTTATAAAAATACTTAACTACAAGTTTTATTTCATATAGAGCAGAGCATTTATAAAAAATGTAGCAGATAGACATTAAAGTAAGAACATTTTTCAAATTATAAATATTTGAATATATTATGCTTCCACTCATAAAAAAAGTTCAATTTCATCTTAAACATAATTTAAAAAACAGGACTTACTCTATCTTTCAAAACTTTAACTAAAGCATTGTATTCTTGATCTTTTTCTTGTAGCTGTTGAGAGTGATATTCTTGCCATTGTATTAGTTCTTTTTCTCTGCAAAAAGAAATAAAAAAATTACATACCATACCCTGTACAAAACTTGCACCTATTTCAATTTCAAGCAAATGTATCAAAAACTTCTTTTTTCTTCTTTTTTTAAATACTTTAAGTTTAAAAACACATTTTTAAAATATGCCGAAATGAATTTTTTTAAAGAAATTTATTAAGTAAAAATCTTTGTAAGAAATAGTTTTGTAATTTTTGTAAATTATTCCAATTAGTTGAGCTATATTAAAGAAAAGAAAAGTTGATGGCACATGTAAAAAATTAAAAACATACCTAAGTGTTACCATAGTTACACACAGCAATATTTTCGTTAATTTTCCCCATTTTCTTTCTTTTTATATTTATTCTATTATTTCTATATTTATGATTGCTCAACCCCTCCCCCGTTTGAGATATTGATAAAAAAATTAAATTAGCACCTGTAACAAGTGGGATCTACCTGTGAACTAATTTTTGTTTGATTCCACTAGTTACTTCATGAGATATAGTAGTCATTCCAAAGCGTAGAGATCCTTTAATTGTTCTACCAACCTTGGTGGAATTGGCGCCAAAATCTAATAGGCACCAATTCACATGAGAAAAAATTTGTGTACTCAATTTTGTTTTGATTTTATACTGTAGTTGTTGCTCCAGAGCGGCCAGAAAAAAACTGGTCATGCACAGACAGACATTTTTAAAAATGGTCAAAATGGACTCTGCAAACCTCAAAACGCTCAAATAATTTGAAATTGAAAAATGTTCATGAATATAATACTTTCTTCTATATGTTAAATATAGAAGAAAGGGAAAAAAATATAGATATTTGCTTATAAATTGATGAATCATACCATAAAACATATAGAAGCTCAAAAAATTTCTATTGCACTGAAAGATGAATGTTGCAAAACTAACAATCAATAAAAATAGCACTCAATAGTTCACAAAACTAATGCATAATGTTGATAAATTTAAGATAGAATGTAGTTTGAACTACTTACTCAAAACTGATACTTATCAAAAGTAAAATATTTGAAAAACCAAAACAAACATATCTATGCATCAGTTTCTGTTTTGTTTAAAAAAAACAAATGGTTCCACATTCTTAACTAAGTAATAATGTTTAATCATGCATAATACCTTCGCTTAAATTCCTTAATATAGCTCTTTGCTTTGGCATATTTTTTTTCCAATAATATATAATTTGTTCTTAGGGATTCAAATTCATTCTTATACTGGAGTCTTTCTTGGTCTGAATTTTGCAGCTTAAGACTGAGATCTTCAAGTTGACATTGTGCCATATCAAGCCATTTAATATAATCATGCTCCATATGTTCCATTGCTTTTAACTAAAAAAGTACACAAAATCAAAGAAATGAAACTAAGACTCACATATTACATTTTTTCATAGTAATAAAAATTGCTAATTCATATTGTAAATTGAAAAAACTATTACTATTTCCCATGCATAAAATTCTTCCTTACTTCTAGCTTCAAAAGTAGAATCTTTTTTTTAATTATCATAATTGTTATTTATTTATTCCTCTATTAATTTAAAAACATAATGAAAAAGGAAAGAAAAACCTAATCATTACCTTCAAATGAACAAAAAAAAAAAAAATTAAAGACTTACTTTTTCGTTGGCTTTCTTCAGTTCATCTTCACTCAAGACACTGCCACAATGAGCCTACGAATAAAACTCGATATGAATTTTCAGCTTTAATTTTACATCCAAGGAATTAAAAGATATATATTTTACAATTGGTTTTTTCTTAGTTCATGTGATTGAATAAAGAAATTCATGTCCTCTGATTTTTGTGCCTAAAAGTGTCCCACAAACTTTGAATTGCATCATTGATGCTGAACATGTCATCAATCAGGTTCTATTTTAAAAAATGCTAAAATGTTTTTGAGGTCAAGGAACCTTTTTTTCAACACAAAAAGAGATGTAAACTCGTGAATTCTTTCTCTGAATGTCTTTTCACCCACAAGTTCACATTCCTTCACATTAAAAGAGGAGTTCCTTGTAAACACTACATGTATATGCAATTTAAAAATTCAATTTTTTCTTTGTCAACTGATTGTCATTTATACTTAGGAGCGATGAGCAAATCAACAAGTTGATGCAGGAAAGTCAAAATGATAAAACCATAACAAAATAGCCTAACTATATTACTTTGACATTACTAAATTTGCCCTTAGTTTATAAATAAAAAAAGTAATACTGATTACCTTAAAAATGAATACAACAAAAGTAGACTTCACATTTGTATTTATGTTACTATAAAAGTCTAAAATCTGGTAGCCAACATTCACACGTCAAAAACATTGGTTAAGGATCAAATATTTCCAAATTCTCCAATTTTAGTCTTTCACAATAACATATGTACTGTATATAATTATAACAAATAGTCCAAGAGTTACCAACGTTGAAAGAAGAACAATTTTAAGACTTCTGGTTCTTTAATATATCTTTTCCCTATGTTCTTCCAAGCGGCATGCGGGTTGTCTGGAGGCCAGAAGGGGTTCCATTCTTTACTACGCATCACATTTTTGCTGGTAAAAATAGTGATTTTTAAGTCATTTTAGGGAAATTCCACGTCAAATCATGAATGAAAAAATTTTCCCTCACCACAATTTCTGTTTTAACAAAATTTGGAGAAGGTTGTATATGACAAGATAAGCAATCCTGCCAATTTTTAGATTTCTACGTTAAAAATTGTACGTAACATAGAGCTGCTAAAAAACTTAAAAAGTGCAAAAAAAAAAAAAAGTTTTTACATACAAATGACTAACTTCTTTTCGAATTATAGTAGAATAAACATTCAAGAACCATTGCAAAGGCAAGAAATAGAGCTTTCCATTGATATATTACATGACATACTTATGACAGGTTAAAGCTTCTAATTTCCTCAAAATGGTTAGAAAATCACTATTTTTAATAGCAAAAATGTGATGCACAGTAAAAAACGTAACCACTCTCGGCTGCCAGACACCTTGCATGCTGCTTAGAAGAGCATAAGGAAAGATATATTAAAGAGCCAGAAGACAAATTAATGACTCTAAAATGTTGCTAGCTCTTAAGACTTAAAGACACTTACTTTACTGTTGAACATCAACTCAACATTTTCTGGATCAGGATCTTGCTCCTTATCAGCAATTAAAGATTGGGAAATTAGTGTTGCTATTTCACTATGAGTCCCTTCTTTTTCACGACCAATAACAAATCTTTAAAAAAGAAATATTTATTTTTTTAGACTTTGCAAAACAATCAAGAATAAACTTCTACATAAAAGCATGCCTGTTTCAAATATTTGTACTAAAATTTGAAAGCTTCAGAAAAATTACAAAATTTTATCCATCTATATTTCTTAAGTTTAAATTATAATCTATAGCTTATAAATTTAGTGTTCTAATAAGTATGGTTCTGATAAATGTATTAAGTGCATTAGCTTATTTTTCAGAGTTTCAGTGATGTTTGTTATTTTTGAAAACTAAGGAAAGCTTGTAATTGTTTCAAGTCAATCCCAAGCATAAAATAAGAATTTTGTACTTGTGGAACTAACTACAATGATTTCTAATCAAGTATAACAATCACATAAATTTCATTTGTTGTTGCTGTCACTATATGACTGCTTCAAATGAGCAAAAGTGAGCAAATAAATAAATTTCTTTTCATTCAGAAAATTAACATGCTTGGTAAGGCAAAACATATTTTATGATACAAGAATTAGGTACTCATGGAAACCTGGTAAACCTATTATGAAATTTGTTTAACTCATCCAAGGGAGCTTTAAAATCATATATTGTCTCAGCAGTAATATGTCTTAGCTGACGAACAATAAACCATAAACAGTAGGATAGGGGTTGAAAACTTATTTCATTTTAGCAGGAATTCATTTTAAGCATGTTTGAATTGATTAGGTTATACTGTATATAGATTCCATATGAAAAAGGTTTTTTTCCCTTTTCTTGCATAAAATCTAAACAAGAAAAGAAGGGGAAAATCTCACAATGGAGTCATAACTTACATTACATCTGTAAATTTTGAAATGAAGCAAATGGTATGCTTTACATTCTTTTATTGCAATAACAACTGTACATGAAATATTTTAAAAAGAAAATACAGTAACGCATTGCAATATCGCGTTTTAAGGATGAGAAAGAAAAAGAGCGATATAACCAGGGTCATTAGAACGTGCCCCCGACAATCGTCACGTTTACTGTGCGCCGAACTGAAATGTCTTGCGAAAACCTTACAAAATGCCATATTTTCAGAATCATTACTCTTTTACAAGCAAGGAAACTCGATGGAACAAATATTTCTAAACTTCTGACAACTTGTTTTTTAGCCTGACGCTCAGGAATGGGAGACGATTGCTTTTTACCAACCAAGATAAGAGAACTAACCCAAGTAACAGCGTTAAGCAGCAGTGTAAAATATGTGCAAAGCATATATTCAATGGCAATAATTCTTATTTTTCTGATCAGCAAAGGGTTGCTGCTAATATCACTTCACGCGTGGAGAAAGGAAAAATTCCAGTTAGAGCTGGATGCTTATGCTTTCTATTGTAGAATTTTCTCTATTTAGCATTGTCTTATATTGCAGTCTTCTACAATTGGCAGTAATCGTTTATTTTGGCAATGGGCAAAGTTTTTTCTTTTACGACTGCGCTAAGCGTCAATGTAGGAATTTTTATTTTATATTCCGTATAGAATCGGGCCTTTTCCATAATCAATTTAATTTTTTCGTAGAAACTATGAACAATCTGTATCGTTTGACGTCTCTTGCTATAATAAACTGAAATAGTCTACCGGTACGCACGTCTGGGTGACAGGAATTAATGCTACTTTTCATAAGCATTCAGAAGGATAGAAGAATCTTTGTTTTGTTCATTGACAAAATAAAAAAGAAAGAGCTTTCTGAGTAATACCACATGTTTTCATAAATGGTTTCTAACTTCAAGCAAGGTTTTTTTTTTTTAAATAGGCTTTGCTATTTCAGGAGACACAAGAAAAGAGCGATATATCTGAATGAGCGATGTAACAAAGCGCTGTGTAACAAGTGCCTACTGTAGCTTAAAAAACAAGAAAAAAGAAAATTAAAAAGGTCTTTGCCCACAGCATTTTTAAAATATATAGAATTTTCTTTCAACTTTCATATTTCTTCAGGCAGCATATTTTATTGCAGAGCTCACAATGAGAAAGGTATGGGGGAAGACCGAACACACTTTAATCTTCCATAACTATTTTTAAGAAAGCCTGCCTCTTAAATTCCTATTTTTAATGAATTCTTGACAAGAATAAAGCCTTTTTAGGAGCACAAAAAATTGCATTTGTAAATACTGAACCGCCCAAAAGTGAAAAAAAAATGTTTATGTATACCTCACACGGCCAGAAGTATTCCTCAAAACAGTAGCAGCATACACTTGAGTAACACCAACCAGAGATTTTCCATCCACTTCTATTATCTGATCATTAACTTTAATTCTGTAACACATGAATTAGATTGATACAAAAAATACTCGAAATACTAAAAATTTGACGCAATCCAAACTCATATAATCATGTCTAAGTGCATTTTTGTCAAATATTTTGTTTCACCCCACAAAGTAAAATCCTAGGGCAAATATAATTAGCCTAGAACAATAATGTATTTTTATTTTCGTCATTTACTTTCTGGCAAATAAGCAGAAATAGCTTACAACATCAGTATGTTATTTTAGACTTATTAAGCAATACACCAAAGCTTACAATATAAAAAAAGAAACAGTTGTTTTAGCATTTATAAAGTAAAAAAAAAATTGTAATAATAATAATAAATAAATGAATAAATAAATATTAATTAAAATAAAACTACAATAGAAATCTATTAGCTGCAGCAATTGATTTTTCTAACAAAAACTTTTAAATCAATACACAACTTCAGATGTATATTTCAATTCAATGCAAAAGAGAAAACTTAAAAGCAAATTTACACGCTGAAGTAAATAACTTTTTGCTCTAAAACTTTTGAACAATAGCAGGCTTGCTAAACTGCAAAGCTCCATTATAAATGCATCTCTTGTTGCATGTTTCATATTTTATCAATAAAGAAATGAAAACAAACTTTCAAATGAACAGAAGATGTTATATAATTATCTACAAGTTTTTGTCTAAACAAATAGAATTTAAGAAAGCAACAAAGAATAGAAAACTTAAGGCATCTTTCACTAATATTGATAATAAAGAAAAATATTTTCATTGTAAAAATTCCTTACAATCAAAGCTAATTTCTTAAGATATTTCACTCTTTAACTGAAACTTAATTTCCTTAAGAAGGAAAAAAAAGAAAGTAAGGAACAAAAAGAATAACCTCAAGTTTACATTTGGTAGACAGATTTCAATCTTCAGTCAAGAAAAAAATGCAAAAGATAAAATTGATACACAAACGACATTGAAAACTTTAAATTGAAAGCAAAATTACCGTCCATCTTTATCAGCAGCTCCATTTGGTGTAACTGTTTTTATGAAGATACCAAGTTTTTCAACACCAGCGTCAGCACCAACCCCCATTCCGATAATGCTGAGACCTAAGCCGTCAGCACCTAAAAAACAAATAGGTAAATATGAAGAATAATATATAGCAGTAACTCCAAATGATGAAGTCACATTTGTCCATTATAGGGAGGTGTCCGTATAAGGAAGGCTTATATTTTGCAATATTTCTATTTGAGCTAGTAGCTAATTATTTTTTTTAAATAAAATAACTGAAACTAACATTGTCATGGTCTACAAGAATCCATGCAATAAGGTTTTACTTACTGAATTACACTTTAAATGTATTACTACTTACTGTTTTTTTCTTGCATAAAATAATGATAGCATATATCTAGTAGGAATCAAATTCATTCAATGAAGAATTCATTTACCAAAATTTGAGTTTTGTTTTAGCTTTATTTATTGTTGCATCACTATCAAAATCCCTTTTACACATTTTTTTTTTAACATTTCACTGAGTGTGTATTCAAAAATCCATTTTTTTCCCCCAAACATGATTTCTATTCACAAGAACTTTACAATCCGAAAAGTAAATAGCTTGGTTGTACTTCGAAGAATAAAACTCAGAAAATTCACACAACTATGGTAAGTAGTTTTATCTTTTGTCCTCAAATTCATGAACATTGTCTAAGCTTTACGCAGACAATACCTGCCAAGCTTTTATTTTCCATCAACTCCCAAAATAATCTAACCTTTTGATATCAGTCCTTTTAAAGGGCATTTAAACACATAATGGAACACTAAACTGAATTTACAGAATTTTCAGAAAACTATAACACTGAGCAACTGCAGTGCAGAAAAAAACAGCATGCAAGTTCGAGTGGAAAAATAAATACGATTTAAGGTTACACACACAATTCAAATAAAGTAGAGGAAACATTTTCTTTTTTTTCTTTTATAAATAACCCAAATGGCCAGCTTAAAGAAAATTTTAGCTAACACTTTTTTTTTTTTTAAATTATCTGTTAAGAATAATATACCTTTGTGATAAAAAAAAAAGGTTTAAAATGTATTATGTGCAAATAAGTTGCATATGCATGTTTTGGAGTCCCAAGGAGCATCCTCCACTTTTTAATGCAAAAAAAAAAAAAAAAGCTAATGGATGAAAAGAGATTCATTTTATCCACAAACTCACTTTATTTTTACTTTGAAAAAGGGGTTTCTTGTAACTCCAAAACACATGTATATATACTGTTTATACTGTTATTTTATTAACTATCAGTTGAATGAAATATCTGCTCTTCAGAGTGAATAATACGTTACAACCTATATTAAGTGACTAGGCCTTGAAGAAAGGTCAGCTAATTAAAGGTGTCCTTCATTTGACAATGTCTTAAGACATTTTTTACTGCATAGTATTCAAAAATTACATCAATGTTATTTTTATTGCTATATACACATACCTTTGACAAGATCAACAGGGAAAACGTCCATTTTTTCAATACGCTTTTCCAATTCATATTCGGCTGATGCTGATATTGGGTCGACATCCTCGTTTTTTCTATCATAATCTTCTGTAGAATGTGTACTGTAAACCTGTAACATGATACAGAGAATTCAATAAAGATTTAAATAATTCCATTATTAATATTTCCCTGCCCAAACAAGTGATCATTTTACTGATGAATGTACATTTCAAGCAAGAGAAAAACTTTCATGATTATTCCTTTCCCTTCCATGTCTTACTTTACTATTTATTTTCATCTCCCAACCATCCCCTGTATAGCTGATATTTTGGTTAAACAAATTTACACATGTCCAGAAAGTACAATAAGTTACTATAAAAAAAACAAAGAATATTTAACCGAAAATTTATTTATTTTCTAAGCATCAATAACATTTTATTTGCAATTTTTTCATTTTTAAATTCTAAAATTTCATTCTCTCTACTTCTTGGGGGTTGATCATAATTTAAGCACAGTATTTAAAAATTACCACTTATTAAATGAACTATTGGAGAAAATGATAATTATACTTGTTTTTTGTATTTAAGTAGTTTCATTTATAAACTATTTATACATTAACAAATTCTGTACATTTTGCAATGTTAGCATTTTCAAAAAGAAAAAATACTGCAGTTTTTATGATTTGGATCTTTTGATCAGCTGTGGGGACACCCTCCGTTATTTCTCCTTTGTCTTCGTCGTTTCAATACTATTATCAGAAGTGGACATTTAACACAATATTGAGACAATTTGTAATGTGATAGTTTACTATGATTCCAGACTTAGAATGCTTAATATGTATAGTCTTGAGCAAAGGAGAACCAGAGGGGACATGATTCAGTTGTTTAAATTTATCAAAATGAAAGATGTTACAGGGTTAAATTTTTGTACGGAAAGCAGGACAAGGGGTCATTGTTATAAGCTGTTTAAATCTCAGGCTAACCTGGAAATTCGGAAAAATTACTATTTTAGCAGAGTAGTGGGAACTTGGAATAGTTTACCGGAAGAGGCAGTAAGGAGCAAGGGAGTAGATAGTTTTAAGAGGGCCATTGATCTTCATTGGAGTCTATAATTTGACTAGGACCAGCCCAGTTGGGCCCAGAGCCTGTTGCTGGTTGTCACATTTGTATAGACTTTACAAGCGACATTGACTTCTGGGAGAATTTCAAGAAGAGTATCTGCAGCTTTGCTCCTCACTTGTTGTGAAGAAAAATGAGGCAGAACGATTAAGAGAAGACCCTCTAACACAGAACAGTAAGGCTGAACGAAAAGAATACTAGAGCAGCTTTAAACAATTATGAAACTAATCGGTCTGGAGGGAGGAGGGAATCTAAAAAGAAAAAGCTGGTGTGAGTCTCGCAGATGAAAAACGGTTTTGAACTGTTTGTAGAAAACTTATTAAGCAGATTTTTCCAAAAAAGAAAAACTTAAAATCCAGAATTTTTTTTATTATCAGTATTGCTTTCTTTAGCAGGATAACGAAAGAAACAAACATCGTAAAACATGGGGTTCCACTGCATCTATAAATGATTAGAAAGTCATATGTATAAAAGATTAAACAGAACAGCTTAAAATACAGAAAGAAACATGATCAGATCCTTAAACTTAGAAGTAGACTTTAGACTAGAACTATTTCCATTCTTTGTGCTCTAGTTGGAGCATAAAACTTTAAAAATAAATTCTCAAAAAATAGTTCTCAATTCCCCCCCCCCCCTTTTTTTAGCAAGTATTTTCAGCACATTTGCATTTCCTATTCTGCTGAAATAAAATTCATATTCAAAGTGCTATAGTTGTGTCATAAAGAGTAGGCACATGAAGTGCAGGCAAAAACAGAACACTACATTCTGTAATCAGCAGGATTAGCAAGAACCCGCAGGTAGTAAAATTTTTATTGCTTATGTGTTCTTGCTGATCTTACCTGCTAATAAATGAATTTTTCTATTTCCACTTTCAGTTCATCTGCCATCTCTTTGTGGCACAACTATAAATGATCACATGCAAACTACACTTATTTTTCCCTACCCTTACAAATTAAAAGTTAATTTTATTCTACTACAATTTAAAAAAAATTAAATTATTTTAACAGATGAAAAACAACATATATACAAAATACTGAACAATTTTTGATGGTGGATAACTTTCAAGATGAGCTCCACAAATGAATTATTTTCAGCATTTAAATAATTCTGGTTCTTAAGAATTGAAGAAGTCAAAGCAAAAATCTCAGGAACCAGCAATCAAAAACATATGGACAATGAAGGGAGGCAAATGTTAATAGACATTATTACGAAGGCAGTTAACTGTGATTAAGAACAAGAGATGTAAACATTTTCGAACATTAAAAATAAATAAACTAATACTTACTTTAATAGGGTCAGTACTAAACTGGATCTTTGCTTTTTTACGAGGAATTTTTTGGTCATCTGACGCATTTAAACTCTCTGGGCTCATTTCTAAAGTTTCAGACTCGTCTAACTCTGCAGGCGGTAAGCCTGGATATTCAAAATAATAATGACCGTCTTCTAAGAAATGATACTCCGTGCCATCTAGGGTGAAACTAGTATTCGACTTATCTTGACTAAATGTAGAATTTAAGGCAGTTAATCCAGTGGTGCACTCTGTGCCATCTAGGGTGAAACTTTTTGGTTTATCTTGAGTAAATGTAGAATTTAAGGCATTTCCTCCAGTGCTGCAATCTTCTGGTTTTTCTTCTGCCTGGGATAAAAGTAGATAAACTTCTCTGGCTTCTTCATCACTAAGCAGAACACGATGTTCACTAAAAAGAGTTTTTTTTTTTTTTATTTCAGTGCTTACTCTAGATCTAAAAATCTTACTCAAGCTGACTCAGTGTTAATATTTTGAAAGTCAGTCATCTTAGAAAGTTCAAAGGAGAAAACAAAACAGAGAGAGAGAGAGAGATTTCCTTTTCTTCTTTTTTAAGATAGTGCTCAATATCACTTAAAAAATGAACTGAAAATATTCTCATTTATGAAATGATTATATATTGGCGGCTATTGCCTTAGCTTACTGCTACCTCACCTCTCAACTCCCCCAAAGTACTTATGGGTGAATATCAGGAAAAGTGCTAATTTAAGTCACAAATGAATTTCTCAAGTACTTCCAAATAAAAACCAAAATATTTTCTTTTTTCATACAGTTAACTGCGTCGCACATACAATCCTTGACAAAATTTTCAGGTTTTACTTTAACTTGTGACAATAGAACTCTTTTTATTGCCTCAATGTCATGTCGGCAGCGCGTCACACATTCGATTCGCGAAGTTCGAAAAAATCCTGTGGATTATAAAACATTGCAGCAGAAACAAATACAAAAGGAAATAACGTGTTTTATGTTCATCTATGACGATTAACTCTTGTGGTTTAGATAAAATGAATTTAGATCAATAAAAAAAGCAATTTCTGCTTGTCACGAGTTTTCATAACATGAGGAGTGAGCCAACTTCCGGAATGAAAATATCTGGACAAAACATTTTTTGGCGCCAATAAATTACACCGGGTGAAGCTCTAATATGTGATGCTTGAGTTCCGATAGAAAATTTTCACTTCAGCTGCATTGAATTACTGGTAAGATTTTTTCAATCTTGACTTTTCTGTTTCTACCAAATGAAGTGTCATGTCGGCAGCAGAAATTAAGACACAAAATAAATTAATTTTTCAATCTATTTTTGCATTATGGAAAATGACTCTTGCCATGGACATAATAAGGTGTTTTTATATTCGAATCTTTAATTAGGGATGTTCAGATATCATATTGCTGGAAATTTGTCATGTCGGCAGCGGTCACATTGGCAGACCCCAAGGAGAAGATATTTGTTACGAAACTTAACTGATACGTGCGTTACCGATGTTTTTTCGCAATTCTTTCTTCATGTTATGAGTTGAGTTTTAAGGAACAAATATAATTTCAAGTGCATCGTTTTTCCTGCTTAATTTTCCATTTAATTTTCCGCTAAATTTTCCAAGTTTATTTATTGTTTTTTTTAAATGCTTCAAAAACATTAATTTTTCCGCAAAATTTGAGTTTTCAAACAAGTTTCTTGCCATTTTTCACCCTCTTTTCTTTCACATCAATATTCAAACCTTCGTTCGTAACTACTGCACCCAAAATTATAATTTTGTTTTAAAATGGAAAACTTATGAACAGTTTAATGCAAATCTCCCTCCCCCGCCAAACTCTGACTGTCTTGAATTAATTTCGTTTTTTAAGATTGTGTTAAGAATTTTATTTTATTTTGATTTTTTAACTATTAACCTATTCATCTGTTTGAAAAAAACTTTGTTGCACTAATTTAAGCTTTAACTAACTTTTAATTAGTCTCTAATTTTATTTATGAAACAAAAAAGAGTTCAGACTGTGAAGGTATTATTATATTCTGAGTAATAATTATTTTCTAAACATAAAAGGTAGTGAATATGTTTACTTTTGTACACTAAGTGTGAAATCTGTAATATTTGTCAGATTGGTAGCATTCTCATCATGTCAGTAACGCTCAACAACCTCCCTAAAATGGGGATAAACATTCACCTTGACCATGCCCCTAATTTAAAAAAAAAATTGTTACTAATGTGTATTTGAAATACCCTATTAAGTTTATTTTCCGAGTATCTTTAAAAATTGAAAATTTCCATGGTCAAATTGGCACTTTTCCTGGTATTCACCCACACACAGTTTTCATACAATCGCTTAATGATCGGATTGGTTGGGTTGCAATAGGGACGTCTTGTAAGGAGATAGGCAATAAAGGAGTTTGAGGATTATTTTTAATTTTAATACAACTAATAATTTAATTTAATGGCTTTTTTAATTCACTTGGCAGAACTTTCTCATTTTAATTGAAATTTTGAAATGACTGGCTGTGTGTGACTATTTTAGAAAACCCAAACAATCTGCACTACTGAATGCTAAAATCTTGTTGCCTGTCTTTATCACAATTAAAGAGTGAATCAGTGAACAGTCAAAAATAATGCTCTATATAGCATACAGCTCTTTGGGATTAAAAAACATGACAAAACCAGCTCACTTCAGTGGTATTTTTGAAATAGTAAACCATTACTCAGTTTGTGAATTAACACAATTTAATTTTCAATGGTTCAGACTACTTTCACATTTGCTGGAGTGAAGATATTTTGGCCAGAGTTACGGTTGAATAGTCATGAGCTTTCAGATTTATTCCTTAAAATGTAAAAGTTTTCTCAAATAAATAAATCAGACCACAAAGAATCATTAATAGTTAAACTAAAATCTAAAATTACTCGGGAAATAGACTTGGACAAACTGTTTAATTACATTAAAAAAACTAGGATGTTAATTTATCCAGAACCTTATTACTTGTGCGTAAAATGGCACAACATTTAAAAAATTACAAATGTATACATTTAAAATGAGTTAAAAACTCGCCAAACAGCTGTTTCGAGGTTGTGAAATGCAAGCCCACTATCAGTGCATAAAAACAGAAGACAGATTCACACATCCAAAACAGTCAAGTGAACCAGTTTGCTTGACTGTTTTGGACATACAGACTTGAAACAGCTGTTTGCTGAGTTTTTAACTCATTTTAAATATATACATTTACTTTTTTAAACGTTGTTCTATTTTACTCATTTCACAGTACAAAGTTTTCAGCTGCTTTTATACAACCCCATTACTTATCATCAGTTTCATCAAGCAATCCAGGGCTGCCAACCTTATTAGGGAGTTATGTGTAGTCAGAAGGAAAAAAAAGTGTAGTTTCCAGTGCTTAAGTGTAGTCTAGCGCAGTTCAACCCCCCCCCCTCCTCCCCAACCATTACAGGCCGATATGCTTAGATCTGTTCTTTACATAAAACAATTTCAAAACAAGTCCCAATTTCAAACAATTTCTTTACATAAAACAATTGCAATAACACGATATTTCATTTTTTAAAATTATTAATAGATAATGTTGATTATACTGTTCTGCAGTCTGAGTTTTTTTTTTTTTTTTGAAAACAAGTCAAATTGAAGATTTGTCAAATGACAGCAAATTCACAGAAAAACTTGGCAAACAAATTTCCAAAAGAAATTTTTAATCCAAATCAGACTTTCATTCTTTTATTTAATTTAGTAATACAACAGGATTAAATAAAGAAAAACAAAAAGTGAAATATTTTATCTGTGAAGATTGTTTTAATAACAATGTAAGGTTGCCTGTTTTGCTTAAACTGCTAGTTCATCAGGAAATTCCTTCAAATAACATGATTCGCTGTTATGAATCATACTTGTTTTTTCAATTCATTAAGCATTCCGAGTTTCAGAGCAAAGTTCATTTAAAGTATTCAAAGAACAGCATCCAAGTTCACTATGCAATCAGGATGAAGAAGACTTTGCGCGCCGCTCAGTTCTTCCTATCGTGAGCGAAATAGCTCAGGTGACGTCATCGCTCCGATTACGTCATCGATGCGCTCAGGAGAGGAGTGGATGACTTGTGTAGAGGCTCTTGTTTGGCATTCGTTTTAAACGGAAGATACCATGCGAAATGATACTGGAATCCACTTAAAAAAGCATTATCTGGGCCTACCAATGAAAGGACATTCGATATACAAGGGGGAAAAAAATAATTAGCTTGTATGATTATTCAACGAATGCGTAGAATTTGCATCTCCTTGCGTAGTGCGTAGTAAACTGGATGAATGTGTAGTTACTACGCTAAATGCGTAGTAGTTGGCAGCCCTGCGCAATCCCATTGCCACATTACCAAGACACATCTTGTCTTTGTCAAACTCATCTGTTTACTTAGTTTAAGAGCTAGTCAAATAGATACATCAGAAGTTGTTTTAAAAACAAACATATCATTGTTATCTGGTAAAGGAAAAAGTAACCCCTACTTGTTTTACTAAGCTTTAAAGATTTTATTTATAGAGATTTTCATGTAAATTGCAATGGTTTGTCTCGACATTTCCCTATTTTTATATCACTAAATAAACTTACATGAGTTTTTGTTGGAAATAAAATTCAGATTGATTTTTCTACATCACAAGGTTGCACTGATTTCATTGGCCACTGCGACTCTAAATTATATTTCTGTATCACAGCAAGATAAATGCAGAAATTATACAAATAAATTGTGAATTTTTCATCTTTTATCTATATAACTTATGTGTCACATTTTCAAATATTTATTGTTTTTGTAAAGGATTATTAATTCCAATTCTGTATTTTTCAGAGCCATTGGATTAGTTATTTTTTCACATCTCAATGCATTCCTATAAGTGTTTAATTCTGTTTTGTGCAATGCTCATAATTTTTAGGGAAAGCATTTACTGGACCAGAATTTGACATCAAATTTCAAAATAAGAGAGTTATCTTATTCAAAACTTATTGATTTACACACTGAACTTAATTTGTATGTTATTCACACAATATTTTTTAAACACACATTTCTTTAAAAATTCATGAAATCTAAAGAAGTTACTTAGAAAAAATTGAAATTATGTAACATCATAAACAAGTATTGTTACAGCAATACAAAAAAAAAATCTAGAACTTATACGTGATGACATTAAAAAATGTGGCTTTTATCAGATTTTTTTTTTTTTAATTCTAAGTGGATATTTTTTTTTTAATTATTATGTTATCCCCTTCCCCCTCCCTTTTGAGTACTAACTACTTCACAACCTGCGAGGAGTCTTTCTTATCATGGGGCATGCAATTAATGGCAGAGCACATTGATGTATTTTTGCGTCCAACTAAGACTTGAAACTAATGTAAAATTAATAGATATATTATAACACTATAATAAAGAATATTCAGAAACAATACATACATTAAATATGCTGCAGCGTTTTGTAATTTATTAATCGAGTTACAGCAAAATCTTCTTTTTTTAATTTTAATTATATTAGTCTAAAGACTGAAAAGGTAAAAGTGAAAGTAGCAAAGAAATTGCTCATTTACCTATTGCTTAACAGTTTTTCTGCTTCATCTTGAGTCATAAGCTCAACAAATCCAAGATTGTTACTTTTTTTTAATGATGTATTTAAAGTCTGAAATAAAAAATAGAAAAATTAATCTTTAAAAAACTTAAAATTTTAAGAATGCTAATAAAACAAATTTACTTCAACATTGAAATAAGAACTTGAGAAATTAGAAATACTTGAAATTAGAATTATCTTTTACATTAAAAAAAACTATTTATTATACCAGGCCAGGGCAGCAGAGTTTCAGCAAAAGTGAGACCCAAAGACTACTGAAATTTTAAAGCCTCCAACTTCATAACTCCGCAACCCTGGATAACCAGCTGAAATATTATTATATTTAAAATACTCAAAAAGGTTTAAATAAAAGCATTTATTTTGCTCTAACCACTGTTTCATAGTAAGTCACATTTATGTTCATTATCGATAAAAAAACATTTCACTCAGATATTAAAATTTTCTTCTAATAATAATCACAATTTATACATTGATATTCTGTAATGTGATCTAGTTGTATGCCATAAAAAGCTTACTTTCAAATCATCTAATTCTGCATCAATTATTTCTAAATCTTGCTCTTGATATTCTGCTAATGATTCACCAGCAGAGTCGTGCAAACCAACATCAGTTTTTGCAGATCCTTTGGGAGAAACACCCTAGAAAAAAACAAATTTATTTCTCTTTGCTAAGAACAATCAAATTTTATACTTAATAAAAACTAAACATTTTTTTTTTTTTTTTTTTTTTTGTAATCATAACTGCTTATGTAAAATTACATACTTGTAACGCAGCATCGCTGTTAAAAAAAAAAAAGTCATGCTAATGCAATGATTTAATCTAATGCTCAGGGGTAAAAGTTTAAAATATTACCAAAATTTCCAAATAGAAAAAGGGTGCATTCCTAAGTTAATTTCAAAAAAAAAAAAAAAAAAAGATTGAATACACTACGTTATATTTTAAAGTAAACTCCTATTTTTTATTTTATGTAAAGTGTTCAAAAACAGAACACAAGGAAGGGCAAACTATGTTTCTTCTTTAAAAAATAAAATACAAAATTATTTAACTTCTTCTAAAACTAATTTATTTCTTATCATTACACATTGAATACCAGTATTCTCTCAAATATGATTACAAAATACAAATGAAATGAAAAACAATCTTCTCACTTTCTCAGATTTAACTCATTTCCTGATTATTACTTTCATTTCGTTCTGTCTCACTCCGTTTCCATGCTTTTTAAAAAACTGAAATCCATCAAACTGAAGAATTTCACCACAGCCAATGTTGCCAAAGCAAAATGAAAATAATAGACTCATGAACATTGGACAAGTTCAAACAGCAGCAACTATACATCGAAATTGCTCATGCGCTAAAAAAATAAAGAAATTACATTCCTTTTGAAGTGAATAATAGAGCTAATTACTTACACAATGCAACAAGCAAAGTTTTGTTAAAATCTAGACACAAATACAAGTAGACTATATTTTTATGTCTGTTTGTGTTTCCGTTATTTTTTCGTAATTCTCAGTGGGTTTAGGTAAATATTATTGCTAAATGTTGCATGTATAATGAGATAGTTTTCTTGGATTATTTTATGAAAAATAAAAAATCATTGAAATCTTTTTTTTTTAAATTGTAAATACTGATATTGTTGGTAAAACTTTTGTCGTGTAAAGATTATAACAGTAATAAGAAATTGCTAGTTATATATTGGAGTGATCTGTAATCATATGAACAATTACAATTTACTGATTTTAGGTTACCCATTTCGTACGCTATCTCGCTTTCAACGCCATTTTCTGCTGGTCTCTGAAAAAGCCCATATTGATAATATTAAAAGATTACAGATTTTACGTTTTTCTTTTTCAGAAAGTTCGCTTAATGTTTTTCTACACAGATCAAAATCTTTTGTCCTCTATATGACTCAAACTTTTTTTTTTATTTTTATTTCAAGAAAAATTAGTTTCATAGTTGCCTAAAGCTGCTGTGACATTCTTAATGTTCTGTCTTTTATGGCTCTGAGAGGGCATTATGGTTAATGAGAGCGGCTTCCTCCGATCTTCCTTCACAACAATTGAGAATCAGAACCACTGACACTCTTCTTAAAATTATCTCTGAAAGTCGATACAGCATGTGCTGCCTATCACATCAAGGGTTTGCTCGACCCTAGGTTCTGGTTCAAAATTAAGAACAGAGCGCCCTTCAGGGCCCTATCCCGGTTAAACCACGAAGCTGTGGTAGGTACGGGGGACCCTGGAGGTATGAAATGAAATGCCTATCACATCACGAATTTTCTCAATATCAGATTCAATATCTGCTCCTGATGACAGTAATGAAACAATGAAGCCGGAAAAAAAAATAATAATGGAGAATGTCTCCCAGCTGATCGGTTCAAAGCATAAAAATTAGGGATGTACCGGATATTTGCGTCATCACTTGCGGATGCTTGGCCAGAATCTGTATCTGGACAGCGGCTCTTGTGGTGGAAAATTAAGCGGGCAATGGGCACCACCGGTTCAGATTTGTATCTGATACCACGGTGCCTAAAGTCGTAAGTGGTTGGACGTGTTGTTTGGACGAAGGGTCTCTTAACTTCGGTTAGTCCCCGAGAAGCCTGCGGGTAGGGCGGGGCGGGAGACCCTGTTGAGTACCGGATATCCGGTAACTATCCGGTATCCTGATATTTTAAGTATCCGGTACTTCCGGATTTCAAATCCGGCTGACCGCCCAGGATACAGATATCCGGAAGATTTTTGCAGGATATCCGGCAAAGTATCCGGTATTGATGTGGGAGATATCCGGAATTGATGTGAGGGTTATCCGGTATGATCTGAAGACCTAATTGAATATTTTCTTTTTTACAAAAATCCCAGTTAAAAATTTCATTGCACATGTTGAGCATGACCCTCAATAACATTCAATCGAGTCTCGATTACTCAAAGCTTTATAAGCTCAAATATGTCTTTATTTCAAAGTTTTCATTTAGTCCCAAATTCTTGAAAAGACGGTAGGGACTGCTTGTAGCTCACACTATCAATAATTCTAAGCTTTTATCCAGTCCCTTGGGACCAGTGGTTGGAAAAACTATATTTATTTTGTAGTGAACTACAACTACAACTACTTTGTCATAAATGTAGTTAACTACAACTACTTTTTTTTAATGTAGCGACTACAAACTACTTTTGAATTGTAGTCGCTACATCGCTACTTTAAAAAAATAATAATAAATAAAAAGCATACACCGTTTGAGGATTGACCGAAAAAATCCGAAAAGTGGTTTTCATTAATAAATGAACTCATTAGAATATGGTTTAGATCTATTAATTGTCTCTGAATTTATTTGTTACTTTTCCTTTTTTTTTTCTCTCTGTTAAAATTTGTCTTTTTTGGATTTTTTTTAATTTTTACGAATATTTGCCACAAGAAAGGATTCAAAAGTTGAAAGATTGAAAGAATTCAATCCTCTTTTTTTTTTTTTTGAATTTCTTGAGGGAATATTTAGGAACATGAAAATTATTTGAAGGAATATAAAAATTATGATGCCAAATAAACCAATGACATCAAACAGATAGAAATGTATTTCGTCAAAATGATGTATCAAAGATCAGCTCATATTTTTGTGGTTCTTATTTCTCACCGTGTCCACTGTTGTACTAGTCAGGGTTGGAAAAAAACCGGGTTTTTTTGAAAAAACCAAAAAAACCGTTTTCTTTGGTTTAAACCAGGTTTTTTTGGTTTAAACTGGGTTTTTTTAGTTTTAATATAATTTTTGAAAAAAAAAATTTTTTTTTCAGAAAGTAATAAAAGTTTGGTGTAATTAATAATCAATCAATCTTCAACAGTCATAAAACCACATTTCTTGACTATTTAAGGAGATAAGAGCAAAACATTGTAATTTAATTACATCATTAAAATAGCTTTTTATAGGAAAATATTGATTGAAATAAACTCAATTAATATATTGGTATGAATGCATAGACCTCTCAGGAAATACTTCAAGAAGCAGATGTGATGCAGGTTGAGACAAAAAGTAGTGATGATCCAAGAAAAACATAATTTATTATATCAAAACAAATAATAATAATTATCAAATAAGGGGGGGGGGAAGCATATTTTCAAGCATAATCTGAACAAATTCAAAAAGAAAAGTTTCACCTTATGATCTTGTAAACAAGTAAGTAGAAATAGCATTGGAATTCAAAATATAAAATGTACAGACTCCTTAGAAAAAGTAAATAAGTAGCAAATTCTGTTTCATGAAGTATATCTTGCAGAAAATGTAACATCTTCTATAAGAAATTGAAAAATGCAATCCGATCATATTTAAAAGTATTCAAATATTTATTGCCAAATCAGCTTCAGAAAGGAATAAATAATATTTTTATCACTTGAAATTATTCATTCAGTGCTCGCACATATGTTATGGCTCTGCAAAAGCTTTAAAACTTGCTTTTTTGTTCAAAATATTAAATAACAAAAAATAATAATTTATAATGTAATGGATTTACATGTTTTATTGTGACGTGAAGTTTGGTTTTGTGTTATTGTAAAATAATATTTTACATATATTTCAAATATTTATATGTAGGTTGTCTCATTTATATTTACTATGGCTTTAAAAGCATTTTGATTCAAATTTAAACCAAGAGAAAGTTTTTCCCTAAACTGTATTTTAAAAAAATACATGTATTTCAAGCAATTAAAAGCCCCAAATAAAAAAACTAGCTTTGAAGCTTTTTCCAACCCTAATTTGTTTCTAATTTTTGATTGAACGAATCCAAATGTTGAAAATATTCTTTCAGCACTTGCAGATGAGGCTTTTGCTGTAATCAGCTGCTCAATTTCGGTGAACACTTTATCGTTGAATTCATTTATTTGAGTTTGCCGACTTTTCCACCACTCATATGGAGTAACTTCTTGTATTACACTTGGATCAAAATAATGCTCCTCAAAAGGTGAGGATTTTGCACTGAATTTCACTACGAGTGAAAGCGTGGAGTTGCTTGGATGTTTCAATTTCGCAAAATTTAGTGCTTCTTTCTTCTCTTGTTCAGACGGTTCGTTCCGACTATATCTTGGGTCAAACATGTACGCGAAAAATTGGGCAGGTGTCAGAGCCAATTTATATCTACTTTCTGAAAACTCTTGGACATCCTTACTCAATTTTTTCTCTCTGAATATTTTTTTAAGCTCTTTCCAAATGAAACAGCATCAGCAATGGAACAATTATTGCTTTGAATTTTGAAATACATATGCAATTTTTTATAAATATTAATTATTCATGTAAATTATGTGTTATAAAGAAAGTTTGCCTAAATCTGCTCTTTGGCAGTCTAATATATTACAAAATGAGAAATGTTATATTGATTTGAAAAAACATAATTTTGAAAACTTTTAATAAATTTCAAAAAAAATCTTTTTCTGAATTATTTATGTCTACAACTTTGCATAAACTAAATTTTACATTTTTTAATATGTGCATAAAATAAATGTGTTTGAAGCTGAAAATACCTAAACATTTGAAGAATTTTTTTTTCTTCTTTTTTGTCATTTTTGGAAAAAAATCAATTTTTAAAAAAACCAATTGGTTTAAACCGTGGTTTAAACCATGGTTTAAACCAACGTGGTTTAAACCAAACAACCCTGGTACTAGTGCAAGATTTGCACCAGTCAGAGTCAATAAAACCTTGTTTTTTTTTTCTTCGTTTTCTTTTTTTTAAGTTTTTTCATTTATTGATTTATTTTTTTAATTTAATAGTAGTTTCCAGAAATCGCTACAAACTACCTTTTTTCTGTATCGCGCTACTCACTACTCTACTTTTTTTTAAAAGTAGTGCGCTACACTACAAACTACTAAAAAATGTAGTTACTACAGTAGCTTCGCTACTTCTAACCACTACTTGGGACTATGAGCTATTGAGACTCCACTGTATTTAAGATGTTAATTTGCATCTTTAGAAAGTATTTTGTTTTTTGGAATTTAAGTAAAACTTTAAGTCAATTATTTAGATATAAGTTTATTAATTTATTTTTTAAAGTGAACATGTTTAGAATAATTTTTAATAATAATAATAATATATTGGTCATTTCAGCAAAAATGTTACAAATCAGTCCCAATACTTCAGAATTTTGGTAATCAATTTAATATTTACCACCAATTAATTGTATTTTTTTATTTGTTCTCCATCTAATTGTGTGTAACCAAGTATTACTTATTTAGGCATAAGCCATTTATAAAGGTCTCAAAAAAAAAAAAAAATTCTTTGGCAAAAGAAAAAAAATGATCTGCCCCAGCTTCAAATTGCTAGGACTTTAAATGCAATTTAAGATTAAGCTGAAATGCAACAACAAAATCATTTGCAATGCACAGCACAAAAAATGCTTGACACCCTTTCTGCTGATTTTTATGTATGTAAACAAAAAAATGTTAGAACAACACTTATTTATCTTCGTTCCTAGATTTTTTTATGTTTCAAACTGTCCACTCTGTTACAAGACTTTCAGAAATAAAATAAGCAATTGCATTCAATGTGATTTTTTTTAAAGAAGTACAAGTAATATATCTGCTGTGATTACTTTGATACATTGAATTATATAGTCAGCAACTAAGATAAGCCTAAAATTCTTTGCTGATGATAGTTAATTTGCACTGTGGGATGTCCACTCTGTTACAGTCGCATTAATGGTGCAAAAAATATTTTTTCTTGAAATTGCAGACAGAATTAGTTTTAGGATGTTTAGTCCATTTTATACTTGTTCTGTAATTAACTTTTCTTTACGATTAGAAATATATTTTTCAAACCTCATTTGTCTCCTCTGTTACACAAAGTGGTCAAACTATTCAAAACCCTTAATGAATGACTCATATACAAGCCATTTACACTTTATTATGCACAAATAAACAGAAAATAATTTTTAAAACAACGATTAGTTGGCGAAAATTACTTCATTTGATAAACTTAACTCGACAATTTCAGACATGATTTGTACCATTTTGGCTGGAATAACCCATAAATATAACATTTGCATCTAAGAATGTATCTTTATTTTTTCAAAATGAAGTTGAATTTCGAGGTGATTGTTTAAGAATTAGTTTATTAATTTGTTTTTAAAAAAGTGAATGTGTTTAGCATAACTCTTAATGTATTTAAAATGATAATTTGCTACTTTTAAGAATGTGTATCTTAATTTTTTGGAACTAAAGTAAAAATTCAAGTTGATTATTTAAGTATAAGTTTACTTAATTGTTTTTTAAAAAGTGAACAACTTTAGCATAACTCTTAAAAATATATTTAAGCTGCTGATTTGAATCTTCAGAAAATATGTACCTTGGTTTTTCGGAATTATATAAAATTTTTAATTAATTATTTGATTATACGTTTATTATTATTATTATTTTTTAACACACTGGTCCTGTTTTAATATTTTCTTCTTTGACTTGTATGTTAGAAAAATTACAAGCGTATTATTCCTAAAAAAAAGAATTTCAAAGCAAAATTTTGCTTCATATTATTGCAAAATTAGAAATAAGAAAATGTGTTACTTTGTAATGAAGTTTAAATTCATAAAATTCTAATAAATATGTATTAATTTGAAAAAAAAAAGTTTATCTGAGTTAGTTTTTTTTTCTTTCTTTTTTTGTAAATCAATTATTGTGTATATAATATTGGTGAAATATTTAATAACTGTATCATTTACATAGACATTTGTTGAAATGATATTGAAAGAGAAAAGCTTAAAATTTAAACTAAGAATAATCAAAAGTTCAAACTGGGAATAATTAAAAGTTTAAACTTTGAGTACATACAGAAATATTTAATTCTATCTTTTAAAGTTTTGTATCTTTTGATAAAAATACATAATTTAGAAAGAAATCACAATATGCTAGTGTGCAATGAGTTACAATGAGCTGTGGGTGCATTTGCTTCAGTTCTGCCTCAGCCCTGGCTTACGGGCGGTAACTCATTGCACATTACCCAACTTTTGCCTTCAAATTTCGAGTTGAGCCGCACCATAGTTTGCGGACGCTCGCTGGTAAGATAAATTCCCTTTATCTACCAGTTTGTTGGCTATCTTAGCTACATTAAGAGGATTTTTGCCTCCGGCTCGATCATTGGCTATTCCTAACTGAGGAGCCCATAATAAGGGCGAAACTGCAGTCTTAGGATGCTATGATCGAGCTGTGGGTGCATTTGCTTCAATATGCTAGTGTTTCATTTCGTACGTAGCGCTACTCCTGTATAATAAAATAGAGGCTTTAAAAATTAATTTGAATGTATTTAACATGTTCTTAAAGAAAGGATGCGAGAAACAACTTTGATTTATTGTTTTGAAGCTGCATTACATAAAAAGAAGCGAACATGCAATGTAATTGAAATGCAGGATATCCGGCGGCATAATTCCAGATATCCATTATCCGGCTTGTGATGAGCCACCGGACATCCAATATCCAGTATCCGGCAAAATCACTATCCGGTCCATCCCTAATAAAAATTCTAATATTTTTAGCAAATGACAACCAAGAAGTAAATTCGCAAAATTAAACGTGTTTTAAATGACATTATATCTAAAAGCAAAAATCAAGCAGCTTTCACACTTTCTCCACCCCACTAGTTTATTGGATAATTCTCAATTTTAAACAATGATTAAATTATCAACTATGCCCTGATTTTATGTTTTTCCACTTAGTACACCTTTTTTCCCTAGCTTGAGTGAACACATAAAATCGCGGTTCCACTGTGTGTGAACATTTGTATGTATGGCTTCCTCACAGAAACCTAGTTCCTTAACCTTCAGGGACCGGGTGGTACACATGTTGTACCATAAGTCGTTTTTCTTTAGAGGACGGGTTTGAAATTTTCACTCGAACCCTTTGGAGCCGGGGATTTTTTCAAGGTTTCATACGTCTGGTACGACAATATATACCTTTTCTTTTCAATGGAAAAGAAATCTGTGGTTAAACTGTCTTACTACCTGGGATGAAAGAAAAATTTCTATATGAACAACCCAGATCCAAAAGGTTAATGGATATAATTTTTTTAAGTTATAGTTACATAAAAAAAAGAAATAGAAAATGAAATAGGAAAAAATCCTTGTCTTGCTCTTATTTTTTTTTCCAACTTGACTCATATATTGCACACCAAGAATGAAAGGGACACATATTTCTAGATTCTAGAACTTTACTGGTTTTCTCGTTTCCCGCTTTTTTGGGTCCTCAATAATAAGTTCTGTGCTGTACATTACATGAAGCAACATATTAAATGTTTGACAGATATTCTTCCAGTCGCCAATGTAAAAATTATGAAATTACTGCCAAATGTTCAAAAATTCTAAAAAAGAGCATTCTTAGTGGTAGGGATGCACCGATTAATCGGCCATAATCGGCGATTTTGCCGATTATTAATAATCGCCAAAATCGAGCCGATTAATGGGCTGAAAAATATTTTTCAGACATTATTCTTCAAAGTATACTTTCACTAGGAAACTATGATGAATAATTTTATTAACAGTAATAATAATCCTCACAGTTGATATAAAGTTTTTTTTAATGAATTCTCCTACTTTGAATTAATATACATAGACAATGATGCAACATTTTTCATGTGGCGATAGTTTTCTCCTTAGCACAGTGCTTTCAGATAATCTCTAATTTTCAAAGAATAAAAGTATTGAATTAAATTGCTACTGATTATTAAAATATGAATTAAAAGTACTCCTAAATTGGAGTGTTCACCACACACTCCCCCACCCCTCCTTTTTTTTTATAAATTTTTATTTCCAATTAACATAACTAACAATGTGTTAATAATATTATTGACACTTAAATGAAAATTGGTTCTAAGAAATTCAATAAAATATTGAAATTATTTTGTGAAAACTAGGAAAATGGAAAAAAATCTTCTCCCAGAAATAAATTATTTACTATTTCTAAACTTGGAATTGTATAAGAGATAAAAAGCAGTGATGGTAAAATTGGTGGCAGAAAATCAATTATTCTTATCATTAATCGGCCGATTATCAACAACCGATTAATCGGTAATCGGCCAATTTGCTTATCGGTGCATCCCTACTTAGTCAGGGCTCCCGCCGGGTGCTCACAAAGCTGGGTCCCGAGGACCCACCATTTTTGAAAAAGTGGGTCCATTTTGAAAATAGTGGGTCCCGCACTCTACAAAAAAAAAAAAAGAAAAGAAAGAAAAAGGAAAAACTTAGCAATTAAATGAATGTGAAGTAATAATTTTTAATCGATAGTCAAAACTATTGTAAAATGTAAAGATTTATTCTTGAAATATTTATTATAGTTTGCTAATTACTTTTTGACAATGGGTGAATTAAGACAGGCGCAAACGTAGTGCAGTGCAAATGACGATGGCGACTGCCTTCGTTGTCTGTAATGTTATTTATTTTACATAACTTGAATATGTAGTGTTGTTTATTTTACGAAGCCTTTATCGCCGCCCCGCGTGGTGACCGGGGGGGTAAGAATAGTCCCAACGTAGCCTATGCGTGTCGTAAAAGGCGACTAAAATAGGGGGCAAAGTCATTCTTCAACCTCCGGTGCCCCAGACCTTAGGGTCATTGAAGATGCTCTTTTTCTCCTTGCCATGAAACCTCCCACAAATAATATTGATACTGCATCGCTCGTCGCGCAGGTAAATCAGGGGCGCGGCCGAGGTTTAGGCAGAGGGCCTCGGTTGTCAAGTAAGCTACAGTCTCCAAAGCAGCATAGTGGCTCACTCAAGATCCTACAGTGCAACATAAACGGGTTATCTACCCCAGCAATGAGAACCAAGCTTGACCAACTAATTGAAGTGGCCGATAATCATGGAGCCCAGATTATTGCCTTACAGGAAACCAAACTTAGAGCTCACACTATACTTAAATTAAAGAATTTCAGCATCTATAGGATGGACAGATCCGATCGAGGGGGAGGAGGCCTGGTCTTCCTAGTCAGGAATGTTAACTTTAGGAGAATACACCTACCAGCAGATAACTCATGCCTGGAAAAACAGGGCATATCCATTAATTGGAGAAGAAAGATGATCAACATTTTTAATCTATATTACCCTCCTAACCAAGATCAACTCCATTGACCTATTCAACAGCATTGACAAAAACTCCATAGTCCTGGGTGACCTCAATGCCAAACATCAGATTTGGGGCTGCTCCACAATTAATGACAGAGGCAGCGATCTATTGAGTGCAGCCGATGATAAGGCTCTCATCTTTCTAAATGATGGATCTCCTACACATACGTCCTTTAGCTATGGGACGTCAGAAGCCTTGGACATTTCTCTTGTTAGTCCTGAACTCTACCCACACTGCAAGTGGGAAATTCTCGATAGCATCGGAAGTGATCATCTACCCATCCTCATTGAAGTACAGATCAGCAGAAAAACTACAACTACTTGTAAGAATTTCTGGAACTTTAAGAAAGCAAATTGGGATCACTTTCGACAACTTGTTGAGGAGGTTATCGAAAAACGGGCTCTCACAGACAACTTGGAACAAGAGTGGAGTAATTTTAAACAAGTGATCATTCATGCTTCCCACCAATCAATTCCCAGAGGAAAATTTAAAAGTCTGAAATCCTTCTTCCAACATAGGGATCCCGAGATGAGAGCCCTCATCCTTAAGAGAAACGAATTGCACAGGAAACTCTCCCAGACTTCAGATCCAATGAATAAAGTTGAGCTGAATAAACTCAACGCAATCATTAAGCAGACAGATGTTAATCTTAAAAGAAAATCATGGATAAATATGTGTAGTAACATCGATGCAAGAACACCAAACTCCAAACTTTGGCGACTGGCACAGACATTAAGTTATAATCAGTCACAAAATGTGTCATGCAATTCTGTTCTAACTCCCGACGGCAAGGTCGCACAAAACGATAAGGAGGCGGCAAACTTGCTGGGACAGTTCTACAAAAATATGGGAAACTTAGAGTTTAACTAAAATGACGTTGCCATCAAACATAAATCGAAAATTTATACCCATAAGTTCCGCACTTCTAATTCTGGCAGATCACTTTTTGTTAGAGAATTTTCTCTGAAAGAGCTACATTTGGCGTTGAGAACTGTGGAACTGAGTAAAACTCCTGGCCCAGATGGTATCCATGGCGTCATGATCGGCCATCTGGGGCCTCATGGCCTGCAGAGACTTTTGGATATTTTCAATTTATCTTGGAGAATGGGCCGTCTCCCTAGAGAATGGAAAAGAGCAACCATTGTGCCTATCCTAAAACCTTGTAAAGAGGCTAGCTCTCCTGGGAGCTTTAGACCAATTGCTCTTACCTCGTTTGTGTGTAAACTCATGGAGAGACTAATTCTGGCCAGACTAAATTTACACCTGGATACTGGTAACTTGATACCGAGAGAGCAGTATGGATACAGAAAAGGACATAGCACTATTGACCAAATCTTGTTTGTTTGTCAGAACATACGTGATGCACAAAATATGAAGCCCACCAATCACACTGCAGCAGCCCTCTTGGACATGTCTAGGGCATTTGACAGAGTATGGCGCCAACTTATGATTGTTAAGCTGCATGACTCCTTTGACATTAAGGGCAAAATACTCCCGTGGATTTCGGATTTTCTCCGGGATAGATCAATAAGAGTTAAGTACAATAACACCCTCTCGGATCCTTTTGGAATAAAACAAGGTGTTCCGCAGGGCTCGGTCTTGAGTCCAGTATTGTTTTCCTTATATATCTCTGGTATCGAAAAAGTCATTAACAAACATTGTAAAATGGGCATATTTGCAGATGATATCATCATCTACAACTCAAGCCCTGATATTGAAGACATTGAGATTAAACTTAATAATGCTCTGGATGGGGCTTACCATTTTGCTGAACAACATAAATTAATTTTTAATGCCTCAAAATCTGTTTCCACCTTTTTTACAACCGACAGACATCTATTTAATTACCAGCCTCGAGTTTTAATGGGTGGAACTCAATTGAGCTATAATAAAAATGCCAAATACCTTGGTTATATCCTTGATCAGGAAATCACAAGTAATAAACATATTGAAGCACAAGTTCTTAAGGCTAGACAAAGGCTGAATATCCTCAAATATATATCAGGTCGAGATTGGGGTGCAGATGCTCGCACACTTCGCACTACATATATCTCCCTTGTTAGGCCAATACTGGAGTACGGCTTTCCGATTTATTCCTGTGCTTCCAAAACTAGCCTGGATAAGCTTGAGAGAGTGCAGCACAGCGCAGCAAGAGTCATCACAGGGCTACAACAAAGTTGTCCAAATGAAATTGTGGATTACGAAAGTAATTTGCCATCTCTTTCCCAGAGAAGAACCCTGTGCCTTACAAAATATTATAACAAGCTAATTAGCTATAACGAGCAAAACAGAACTTCTGGCTACCTCCTTGATTGGACCAACAACCAACGACTAAAGAAGCACAGCCCCTTTTCCTACGCCAGGACATTAAATCTCCCTTCTTCGAATGTAGAGGGTCACTCGTTGAAACCAGTAGGGGCCGGATTAGAACTTGACGGAATTTACTTCCATGAAGAGCTCCTAACAACTGTGACAAAAAACTCGGAGATTCCGGCTCTCGTTAAGCAACTGGCACTTGAAACAATCCATAATATCCCCCATTGTTCTCTGAAAATCTACACAGATGGTAGCAAAGGTGAGGGTGGAGTCTCGGGCAGTGGGGTATATATAAACACAACTTCCGGAGTACAGGAATTTAAAATAAGAAACCCAGATAACTGTTCCGTGTTTAGATCAGAGCTAGTTGCCATTAGAAGAGGTTTACAGTATGCAGTAGAGGTGGGGGACCAATTTAGGGACATCTGGATTTTGACCGATAGTCGCGCTTCGGTTCAGCATCTCTCAAATTGGAGCACTATTGGAGATCAAACTAGCCTGGACATTCTAAATATTCTTGAGAGACTATCACCGAAGCATACAGTGCATTTCCAATGGATCCCCTCGCATGTGGCAGTAGAAGGGAACGAAAAGGCGGATTTCTTGGCCAAGTCGGCGTCAGAGGAGGGAGTTAACCCAGGAGGAACGCTCACATCTAGTGAGATTACATCCCTGGCAAGGATTGAATTCAATCGGCTCATGAAAATCCCCCCTAGCCATTCCTGGTACTTTGGCAGAAGACCAGGTGAGACTTTCAACATTACTCCAAGAACATATCAAACTGCCTTTTCCTGCATTCTGAGTGGGCACACGAGAGGACTCACCTTTCAACAGGGGAAAAAGACTTTTCCAAATTGTCCTTGGTGTTGCGCCGACGTGGCTTCCCCCGGACATATCTTGACTTGTTTGAATTTTACAAAAGACGAAGTCCTTAGGGACCCTATACTTTTTTTAGATGTTTTAGAAATTTTTGGTTTTATGGGGGTTGTCTAGCCAAGCTAGACAACCTGAGATAAGTAAGAAGAAGAAGAAGAAGCCTTTATCGCAAAAAAGGAGATTCAGGCTACGTAAAATAAACAACATAACAAATTCAGACTATAAAATAAATAACTTTACGGACAACAAAGTTGTCATAGGTCGTGTTGGGGAAAAAAGCATAGCTAATCCGCACCACCTTAATTTTACCCTTTTATAACTGATAAATCCGTCCCGCGGGACGAATTTTAGCGCGTCCCGCAGGACGCGTTAAGTTTCAAATATCGGGTCCATTTCCTGAAATCCGCGTATTTTACGCGCTATAGCGCGTCAACGGGACCCCTGTTAGTGATCTCTAATAATGTCATTCTCATCTACAGTTTTGTAATTTAACTGATGCAAAAATTTTATTTAAAATCAAATTTTGAATTTCCCAACATAAACAATGTATAAAAACTAAATCAAACCTGGGTTATGGAAATGTCAAACTAAAATAAAAGAATTTTAGAAAAACTTACTTTAAACGAATCATCAGCAAATGGTGGGAGTAAATTTTTTCTTAATTTTGGCCATTCAGATGCAGGAACAAAAGGAAAATGTTCATCATGTAACTTGTCAGGTCTAAAGAAACAATCTACAATGCTTGAATCATCTGAAAATTGATTATCAGTAAAAATATCATCTACAAAAGTTTCTTTTAATCCTTCTTTCAAGTGCTCATCATAACTGAGTAAGGCTTCATGATTAACATCATCGAACTCCTTGAAGTGACTCTTTTCTGGCAATTCATATTCATACTTTTGGTTTAATTCTGCATGCAGTTCTTTGAAAATTACATCTGGATAAGCCTGGGCTTCTTGTTTGGGATACTCATCTAATAAAATTAAACAGTAATGAATACAAAATGAAAATTGTACAAAAAATAGCACAAGCAGCAAATATTGTAACAATTTTGGAAACTCATTATTTTTATGTTTTTAAAAGCTTCATTTGTTGAAATATTGAGATTTATTGTACAATTTGACATAAAACTACCCTAGTTCTTGAAACAACCTGTATGTTCATTTAGCATATTTTGCATGATTCAAAAATTGTGCACATGGGTTTCGCTAGAAATTTTATAGATACCGTCAAATTGGCATCACTTTGGCATCAAATGTCACCAAAGTTGTGACATTTGAAACCTAATATGTAATTGTTCCATTTCAGCAAGCCCGTCATTTAAGGGGGACAGAGGGGCATCCCCCCCCTCCGGTTTTAGGAAATCAATGCATTTACATATAAGTGGGCGTGGTTTTTGTTGTTTTCCGATGAAATTGCATTGTTTTTGCATCCTTTGACCCCCCCCCCCCCCAATGGAAAAACCTAAAATGACAGCCCTGCATTTCAAACCTATATAGAACTTAATAGACAACCCCAGTAATCTCTAGAATTAAATAATTATCCTGAATAGAAAATGCCAGAATATTCTGTCACTGCTATAATAAGAAGTCTCTTTGAAGTAGTGTTCCCGCTAGGCCGTTTTTGAAGGGCGCAGCGCCCTGCCCTTTTTCAGATCGGCAAAATGCGCCCTGCCCTAGTTTTAATCCTCAAACTGCGCCCTGCCCTTTCAAAAATAGCAAAATTGCGCCCAGTATATAAAACAAGATGTCCCAAGCATCGTATAGCCGATCGCGATATCGAGGCAATTTCTTTTGACCACAGGGATCGCTGAAAGAGCGTGCATGCATTGTCTTTGTCCCCAGAATTGCACCCTGAAAATGGCTCATGAAGAAAAGGCAATCAGATCCCCAGACAAAGAGAATGAATAAGATTCCAAGAATTGAAAGTGTTATCAGTAAAAGAGCATGTTTACCCTTTTCTTTCCAATGTAGAAAAAGGTCCTGTCATCCATTGAGGGGGCAAGGGGAGCCAGAGAAATCATTGTTTCATTCCTCCCCATTTAAGCCCTATTCTTGATCTTCTGAGAATTTACTCTTAGAGAGGGAGGGTGGTGAATACTTCCTAGTATTTTTACCTGTGGGGCAGTTGTGTTTGTTCCAGGAAAAGCATAGAAGGAGTACTTATTTCCCAGAAAAATCCCATTATCCATGACTTACATAAAAAATGGCGACCGACACGTGCGCCGAAAAGTATGCGATCTTGTAAATGCCTTCTGCAAAAAGGAAATTCAAAGAGCAAGAAATAAAGAATTAAGATAGAATTAAGATTCGAGCAAAGGCAAGCTTTGTTATTTGAATATTAAATCTTCCTTTTTAGTACTATTCATTGACAAAAGTTTGAACATCATGAGTCATAACCGAAGTCTTAAAACTCAAAGCCATTATCTGCTGCATAACAAGTAAATGCTTGTCTTTTGGAACATGTGAAAAAAAGATGAGACTTTATTATTCTGAATAAAATAAATATTAAAATTAGCAGATTCGATCTTGAAATGGTTAAACTTTAAAAAAATAAGGAGTGCCTGTCAATCAGCCATTTTCCTGGACTTGGTAAAAAAATTCATTTTTAAGTGCTTAAAAATTTTTTGAAAGTTAATGTAGTTCTTGATGTCCATAGGCCCAGTGGCAGAAAGTTTTGTAGCTGTCTGCGACAAGCTTTGAGAATTTCCTTATTTGTCTGCAAATTTTACTTAGAATTTTAATTAATTAATCATACTTTAAATTAATATTCATTTAACAATAATTATGATTTAGCCTTTTATGTAAATAGTTGTGAGCATCATACATTTTTATTTAATTTGTTAACAACATTTTTGTTTTTAAAATTTTTAGAAGACAATTTTTAAAGCTTTATTTGAATAGTGCAGTCAAAAACTGTCTGCAAGAGGGTTTCAGTCTGCGACAATGTCTCTGTGTCGCAATATTTCTGCCACTGGGTCCATAGGTATTCATTGAATTGTGATTTTCTTTTTTAACTGTCCAGCAATACAATTTTCTATTTTTTTTTACATGTTTCGATATGCTTAATACACGTGCGTTGCAAAAAAAAAAAAAATCAAAAATGCCTGCCGTGTTTGAGATTTCAATCCTTTTGCATCTCGTAAATATTTTAATATTTCTAACAATCAAAAGGTTTTTAGACACTTGCTACTTCATATTAGCTTGTTTTGTGTTTTACTTTAATAAATTACTTTATTTTTTAAACCATGTCAACAATGAACTTCATTTCGCGGTAAATTGCCTCTCGGGTTTGAAATTTCAATCCTTTTGCATCTTTTAAATTCTTTAATGTATTTGATTATCGGAAGTTTTTTTTACATATGCTACTCAAGATAAGGTAATTTTATGTTTTATTTTCAAAAAATCATAGAATAAATTTTATGAAACATGACAACATTAAAGACGTGCTTCGCAAATAATTACTTCTAGTGTTTGAGATTTCAATACTTTACATCTTGTAAATGTTTGAAATTTCTTAATAATTAGAAGTTATTTCAATATGTGCTACATTTAATTAGCTTGTTTATTTCTCATTTTAATTATTATCTTGTTCCAAAACTTGTCTATGAATTGTTTCAAGTTAGATAGTCATTATTTGCTTATTGGTTATCACTGATTTTTGTGCAAAAATATTAAAATTAAACAAATGAGCATATAATATTTTAATTTAATGTTTGTTTTAAATGCTATTATTTTTTAATATTTAATTGATATTCATCATTTTCTTTTTCGTCTAAAATACTTAATGGCATAATTTATATTACTAGAAGAAATAAATTTTAAGAAATACTGAGAGGATAATCTTTCGAACTTTATAAATTCTCCCTCAATATGTTGATCTATGCATTTGTTCCCTAAATTTCCTATACTTTTGTCACATGCATTTTCAATTTCTTATCAGAATATTTATAATTGCAGTAAATATGGCTCAAAGAATCTGAACTTGCAGCTGAAGGGCTATTTATCCAATTTTTTTGGAGGGACACAGGTACACATTCCTGGAGGGGGGGAGTTCAACTATATTTGAAGGGGTGTGCCCCAGCTCTGGGAGGGGGCGACACGGCGTTGAAGTAGTGCCCCTTTCGCAATAAATAGTGCCCCTTTCAGACACCAGCACCCTGCCCTTTTTTTCCTCTAGAGTGAACACCACTTTGAAGTTAGTTTAGTGTTTGGTTACAGTGCTTGGGTCCGTTTAAACCCCCTTTCTGCCATTTCATTAGTCTAATGTTTCGTTGGCTGTGAGTACTTTTAGCTCTGTTGCCAACATGCCATATAGCTGCAATTTTTATCTCAGTGTATAAATGTATTTGGGAGTGAATATATGTTTACTATAGTGTTCAGGCCGTCATTCCTGGCATTTAACACAGAAAAATTAATTTATTTGTGTATTAGGACAACTTTAAGACATTAGGACAACTTTTTAGTCAAAATTAATAAAAAAAAATAATTTACCACAACAATTGGCAGACTATGCCTAAAAAGCCATGAGAAAACTCACAACTTTCTTGTTGCGTGGTGAACTTTTTGCACTGATGGCGAGGCTCCATTGCAGCCTTGAAATAGTTATATGTAATACTTTCTTGCTAATTTATGCTTTATTTACATTGGTTTTCTATTCATTCAAATATACCTATCACATGTATTAAAGTTCAAACAAGACCTGTGATTAATACAATCATTTTTTGTAATTGAGGGCCCCGGAAATTTTTTTCCCCCAGGGCCATGAAAGACTAGACGCGCCAAGGACACAGTGCTTTCCTTTTGCACTTCACTGGAAAATTTAAAATGGTGAGCAAGGTTTAAACATTACTATTTATTTGTTGTTCCCTGAGAATACTTTGCTTTAAAAAAACTAATCAAAGATATTTACCTTTTTCTCGAAACTGGGGAATACTTCCTTGAAAACTTTTGCTGGAAGAATCAAATTCTAAAATTTCAACAGAATTATCTATCACTGGAAATATAGAGTGCATGGTATTTACTTTTTGCATTTCTGGAGATGACTGGGAACACTGTTTATTACTTACTAAATCATTTTGAAAATTATCATAAACAAAGTCAGCTGCCCCAAGCAATGATGGCATAGAAGCACTAATACTTGTATTAGTTTCTTTTTGAAAAACAACTTTTTCACTATCATTTTCTTCAACATTTTTTGTTTTGATGTTAATAAGATTAGACATATCAGATCTGTGACCAGAATTCTTTTTAAAATCGTCCTCCACTATGTTATTATCTTCAGATAACATAACTTTAAACTTAGTATTGTCATCAGCTAAATCTTCCTTACATCGTTCGTTATTTACTACCAGAGAGCTTTCAAGAGAGTTCAAAACTATTTTGGTTCCCTTTTCACTATGCGGTGCTACATTGTCTGATCTTTCACTATTGGAAGATTGGGATCTGCTTAAATATTTACTGTCTCTGACATTATTTTCGTTATCTGAATTACTAGAAATAGAAGATTTCTCCTTAGAACTTTCAGCAATTATATTAGCTGTTTCTTGCGAAACATCATAATATGAAGAAGATGATGATATAGACTCTGAATCATAGGTTATTGTTATATCACTAGACGAAGAAATCTCGTAATTTTGAATCTTAGATGTACCTTGTTGTGAGTTGTAATTCAAGGAAGAATCTTCCGTTTTACCCTGGGAATAAATAAAATTATTTGAGTTTGTCTCATTTTGCAATATCACATATGATTTTTCACTCCTTTGATAATTAGTTTTGTTATCTGACACTTTCGAAAGTCCATCCGTTTTGCGAGAATGCTGTGAAGGACATATTGGCTTTAAAATTTCAGTAGTGACCTTACTGAAAGTATCATTTTTAACTGCAGTCTGATGCGAAATAGGCTTATCACAGTTTAAAACAGAAGAAAATTTGTCATTTAAAATTGCCTTTTCTGCACTTCTCAGCTGACACGAAGAATCTTTTCCAAGGTCATTACTAGAAACTTGATTTAACAGCTTTTTCTCACCCCTAAAAGTATGATTTAGTTTGTCTGTTTGCTTTATACAATCATTTTTCCCCTTTGTGCAATCTAAACCAAGAGAGGTGTTTGCACGGTTCTTATCAGAAGACTTCAAGTCAGTATTTTTGTTTTTTTCTACAGTATTTTTGTTTTTTTCTAACTTTTCAAACATTGCTTTAGCATTATTAAATCGTGTTAAATGACTACCTCTACGTGATAAGGAACAATTTGAGTTAGGAAAAGCTGGTAATGAAGATGACCTTTCAGGTTTATAATTTTCAGGGGAATGAACTTGCTCGTCTTTTGGAGCATCCTTACTTACTGGAGACCGTAAGGCACAGCTGTCAACCTTTTGCTGAGACAAAGTTTGAAACATGTGCGCTATAGTGCTTACTTTTGTTCCCATGGGTCTAAAACTTTCCGATTTAGTAGAAAGTTTATCATTTTTTATTTTTTCTTCAAAATTCGACTTCATTGTTTTTAGAAACTGCTGTTCAATTCGAGACTTGCCTTCAATCCACATAGGAGTAGATTTTTCAGAATTTAGAAACTGAGCATCCACATCAGCCATTGCTTGAAGAGCGTTCAGCAGATATCATTCCATTCACAGTTCTGAAAAAAACAAATTGCAAAAATTTACAAATTGAACAATATTTTTTAAATAATGTTATTTTGAAATTACCTTTTTAGGCCAGTGGTTGGGGAGCGGGGGAAAAAAATCGAATTTGGAAATAATTGGTGGAAAGCTGGAATTTTTTTTAATCTATTCCATACAGGTTTGTCTTAAATATCCTTAGTTTTCCCTCTCCTACTAAGTAAGCTTTAGCCACAGTGTCCAAATTAGCGACTAAAAAGAACTTTTTTTTTTCATTAAAGCAGAAAAATCTTGAAAATAAATTCATAGAGGTAATTTGTAGAACTCAAAACTTTAAATAAAATGAGTACCTACACTTTATTGCACTTACAATTAAATTTCAAAGTTTGACTTAAATTGCGGTTCGAGCACTTCAGGTCAGAACATACCTTTCACAACCCTATTGGCCTCAATGAGACACCAGGGGACTGGATGGCCGTTGCACTAAAAACATAGCGGTGCCTTTTTGTCCTACAGAATCAGATACACAGTTATGTGATCACCATTTTGCAAACTAGATGCTGCGAAAAGCATTTATTTTATAACAATGTAACAAAAAAAGAGAGAAGGAAATGAAAAAAGATTCAGTCTTTTATGGATAAAAACAGCTCAAAGTCAAAAAAGAGGAAAAATTGTGCAGCTTAACATTTTGATAGTTTTTTTTTTTTTTTTCAATATTATGCAAAATTAGCTATACGAGATTTCCTCTTAATTTGTACCATGAATCGAACATAAAAATGGAAGATTGAAGGCTTTATATTTGTTTTTAAAACCTCTTTTTTGCTCATTTCTTATTTCTATCCTTTTAAATCATACAAAACAATGCAGAAACAAAAAAAAAAAAAGGTGGGAAGGGGGTGTCATTTTAGAGGCATTAAACACTTGTATCTCTCAAGAATTGAATTCTTTAATATTGCATAGTCTTTAGTTATTTTGATAAATTTTCAAAATCAAAATAATTCTCACTATTTTTTTGAATAAGATCTCAAACATTTCAGCTGAATATTCTTAATTTCTACCTCCTACAACAGAAATTCATGTTTTGGCAGCACGCCAAAATAGAGTACATAGTTTGCGGATAATTGCATGTCATCCTTGAGGTTTCAATCCTAATTGCATGTCATCCTTGAGGTTTCAATCCAGCTGCATCCTAAAAACGTTTCCATTATTTTGGAAGTTGGAAGTAATTTCAACCTCTACTGCTTCAATCAACTCATTTTATGCTATATTTTAACAATAAATGAAAACATTTTTTTCTAAATATGATGCAAATTTAACTTTTTGATCGCGGAAAGAAAGAAAATAAAATCACAGATCCCAGGAGGATTTTCATCCCTGGTCTTTATACAGAACTCAATTTATTCCTTAAAAGGAAAGTCAAAAATACTGATATTTAAATTTCAAGTATAATTATCTGGAGAAAATGATTGAATTTGAGAGATAAAATTTGAAATAGAAAATTAGATTGTTTAAGGTTTAAAAAAAATCTAGTTTGTTTTTCTTGATGAAAAGCAACTTTTTAATTTAAACACCTTACACAGTACTTAAAGTATGACATTTAATGTTTTATTAAATGCTCTGAGACATGATATATATGAGACGCAGTTAAGACAATTTGAGTGTAAAATCTCACTAAATTCAATGTTTAAAGAAACGCACATATTCAAAATGATAGATTAGTTTAAATTTAAAATATATAGTATCATTGCAACAAGAATCCTAAATGACAATGATCAAAAAGTTATTATAAACTCAAAAAGTTATTATATTCAGACCTGCCAACCATATGAAAAGAAAAAACAGAAGATCTGGTCAAAGCTTCAAGGGAGAAAAAAGGAGATTTTAAACGATGCTATAATGAACAACAAAAAATGTTTTATCAAATATTTCCAATTTAAGTAGACAAATGTAACATCTCATATTGTTCAACTACTATTCCAAGGAAGTTTTTTAATGATTCTTCAACTATGAAAAGGAAAGGATCAACGTAGGTGAGATTCTTGTTTTTCAATATAATATCCATTGACCACCCCCCCCCCCTCGCAAAATTTTTGGGGGAAAAAAAAGAGTCCTGGAAAAGATTGTTTGCTTACTAGCAAGCTTCGGCATTGACAGTTCATTGATATGTTAGTATAATTTCATTTTAAAATATAATATGCATTAATTGACAGCAATAACATGCCATGAATTGCTTCAAAATGTACACATTTATGAAACTATCTTTGAAATGCCTACTAAAGAAATTCATATGATTGTTTATTTGATTTAGTAAAAAAAATTAAACAAGTATACATATAATTATACTTAAGTAAAACATTCAAAAAATTATCATCATGCTTCAAATTTCATGTTTTTTTTCTTTTTAAATTAAATTCTAAAAACAAATTACTTATGCTTTATGTTTGTTTTAAACTTTTTAGCATCATAATTGCTCAGGTGAAAGAGAAAATTTTAGAGGTCAAATATGCAATAGCTGAAAAGCCAAATTTTTGTCTTCATCATCTTCCTTCTAATTATGATTTTTTTTTTTTTTTTTTGATAGCTCATTTTTTATAATTTTTTAGTCAGCTAAAACCGCACAGTTATCCCACTAAGTTTATGTTAAGAATGACAACTAAGTCAAAATGATCGTTTCTGCTGAAAAGAATTGAAACAAATCGCTAGTTTTCAAAATTTGACAAATTTTTCAAAGTCCAAACATTTCAAAAAAAAAAAAGTCTGGAAGAAAAATAACATGAAAAAATCTGAGTTATTGCTTAATAGACGACTAAGAAATTATCTGAAAGCTAAACTTTCAAATCCTGTAATGAATGCAAAAAGATTGCACACATCTAATTAGACACTTCCTTCTTGCTATTTTATGATTTTAAAACATTGAGCATAAAACAAATAAAAATATTGTCATTTGAACCGAAGATTTCAGTAATTAATTCCTAATAAAACAGAAATTTCAATAATGGAACGTTTTGACGCACCTTAGGAGCAGAAAGGGGTAAGGGTGAACATCAGGAAAAGTGTTAACTTTAGTCACAAATGAATTTCTCAAGCACTTCCAATTAAAAACCAAAAATTTTTCTTTTTTCATACAGTAAACTGCGTCGCACATACAATCCATGACAAATTTTTCAGGTTTTACTTTAATTTGTGACAATAGAACTCTATTGCCTCAATGTCATGTCGGCAGCAAGTCACACATTCAAATCGCAAATTTAAAAAAAACCCTGTGTGGATTATAAAACATCGCAGCAGAAACAAATACTAAAGGAAATAACATGTTTTATGTTCATCTATGACGATTAACTCTTATGTTTTAAAATGGGACCTGAGTATTTCGTTTTGATGCTCAGAAACTTATACTAGGCGTCATCATGATGACTCCTAGGTTTTATTATTTTTTTTTTTTACCACTGGTAAATAACCATTTTAGGTCAGTGAAAATGTGTCCTTTAATTTTGCACTCTTTATACTGCAAGCCATTATTAATGACTACCCAGGCAGACCATTCATGATTTCGAAATTTTCAAATTTTTTGAACTTTCAAAATGATCCTTATCTTCACCGAATTAATAAGATATTTTTCTGTTTTCTTGAATGCTGAGTTAAGCATACTGAATTTCCTACACAGTGAAATTTCGATAAGTTGAAGTTGCAGGGGGAGCAAAAAGAATTCGAGTCATCAAAAATTCGGGTTATCGAAAAGGACAGGAAAACCATAGAATAAACACACAAAAATACTACCATTAATGTTCAATAAATTTATAATGTGATAAAAAAAAGTGACATAATAATGTACCAAAAATATTATATGTACAATTAAATTAATTAATGTATAATGTAATTAAATTCAAAAGTTTTTGTAGTTTGGAAAACAAATTCTAATTTTTATGCATAATATAACAATTTTGACTCACCAAGAATATCTGCATTATTTTTTTAAAAAAATCTGTAATTAAACATTGTTTCTGAGAAAAAACTTGTTCTTTCAACAAAAAGTTCTCAGATATTTTTTAAGCATCAAAGTAAGAGTCTGGAACATTAGGTCGCAGGGTGTAAAAAAATCAAAAAAATCGGATTTTTAAAAAAAAAATTAGAAACTTCAGTTATTAATTAATTTTTACTTATGAACAACTTACATTTAAGTTTTTAAAAATACAAAAACACCTTTGAAGTAAAGCTTCACCAGTAAGAAACCCAGAAAAAAGTGTTAGGAGCCAATCTGAAAATAATCCTGTACTAGCTAGGATAAAAATCAAATGGGGTAGGAAGCTAAACCGAATCCTCACTTCATTCAGCCAACCCGCCCTCTTTATTTTGTTTTTGTTTTATAAAGCTGGAATATGTTCCATTTCAGCCACTAATGAAGACTGCCCCCCCCCCCCCCAGTTGCTAATGCAAGGCATAGAAAATTCATCTTCTGTTTGGTTGTTTTTTCTTTTCACTGAAAGTTAAACACACACATTCTATCATGTCCCTCCCCCCTCAATTCACTCTTTGCAACACCTGCCCTGCACCTGCATGTATTTTCTTTATTTCACATATTAGACAACAAATAGCACTATTTGTGCATACATATTATTTGGACTGCAACCTTCCAGCATCTGTGGAGGGGGGATGAGTAAGATTACTTTTCCATTTATTAGATGAAAATCAAAGCTGTAAAAGAAAATGGTAAAAATAATGAAATTGGGATTGTCCAAGAGAATTTTTTAAGGATTTAAAAAAAAGGGATTTAAATCAATGATTTTTTTAAAAAAAATCAATTGATTTAAATCAATTGATTTAAATCATTGACACCCTGTTAGGTCGGGATCAAGATTCTACAAAAACACGCAGTAAATCTGCTGCTTTTCTTGCATCTTGGATTGAAGGTAATTTGATTACCTGCTCAATTTCCTCTATATCTTCATCACCGGAATCTTGTTCGGTATTATCTCTTACGCTTGCTAAAATATCTTCATCAGTGGGGTACTCTGTCACTAATACCGCGTCATCGACTTCTACAAAATCTATAAAGTCTGTATTGGAAGGAATGTTCATTTTCTTTTGTAAAACCTCCCACTCATTTTGTAAATTTAACTCCCACATATTGTTGTTATTTTCTTGATTTTCATTATCTGGATCTAAAGACAAAGCATCTTTTATGAAACCAGCCTTCTTAAAACAGTTAGCAATTGTCTGTGGGGTCACATCACTCCATGCGTTCTGCAGCTCTCAGAGACAGTCGAGCAGAGTAATGCAAAGCTCTGTTTTTTCATCTATACACTGTAGTAATTTCAATACAACACGCTTTCTATAGTGAACCTTTAAATTTTTTATCACACCTTGGTCCATAGGCTGCGTGTCGGAGGAAGAAACTCCAGTTTAATTGCTGTTAAGTTCTCTGCCAAAGTCTTGGGATGTGCCGGGCAATTATCAACAAACAGCACAATTTTTCTTCCAGCTGAGGCAAATTTCCTATCTACTTTTTTAAGCCAATGTTTGAACAACTCTGCGGACATCCAGGCTTTACTATTGCTGGTGTAATCAACTGGCAAAGATTTTATTACTAAAACATCTTGGCTTCTTAGCCTTTCCAATAACAAGCAAAGGAAGCTTCTCAGTTCCTGACATATTGCTTGCAACCATGACAGTTACACATTCCTTACTTTGCTTTCCACCCTTACATGTATCACCTTTTTTAGTGTAAGAGTTTTGTCAGGGAGACATTTGAAGAAAAATCCTGTCTCATCTGCATTAAAGATATCATTTTCATTACACTCAATTAGAATATCATTAAACATGTTTTCTTTCCAATCTTTGCAAATGTTTTCATTCACTACTGCGCTTTCGCCACAAATGGTTCGGTAAACAATGTTGTGCCGAGTTTTGAATTTGTCTAACCATCCCACGCTAGCTTCGAACTTTGCAATGCCGATATTTTTTGCAAAAACTTCTGCTTTTGCGCGAATGATTGGTCCCGATAACGGTACATTTTGCTCTCTGGTTACTTGTATCCACTTTACTAAGGCCTCCTCAAGTTCTGGATAGCTTCCGTTCTTGAGGCGTTTTCTTTTTGTGTTAAATTTTTTATCATCAACGGCTTGCAGGTAAACATTTCGATTTTTAAAAATGGTTGAGAGTGTACTTGGTGGCACAACAAACTTCAAAGCAATTTCCTTCTTCTTGCCTACGCCAGACTTGACATCTTTGATTAATTGAACTTTTTGAAGCAAATTTAAAATTTTAATCTTTCTTTTAGCCATTTTGGAAGTTCTGTCCAAAATATTCTGTGATGAATGAATGAACGCTACAAAACAGTCACTTTCTATTATGACAAAAATGAAAAAGCGAGTTGTGCAAAGAACAGCAGCTTTGTAGAATACCGTAAAATCACGAAAGTAATCCTTCCGACGAGTAGTCCAGTCCCCAACAAACCCCTTCTTTTTTGACAACAGCGGAATCATTCCATACTCCTAAATATACGCCCACCCCCCTATTTTTTTTCATCCTATTTTAAGACTCAACTAAGTTGTCTTTGGTTTCCTACACAGTTATGACAAAACTTTGGCTCCAGATATTCAGTCTAGATGCTTTTCGATGCCTTGCAGTGGGCGTCGACTTTTTTTTTTCTTTTCTCACTACGTATTTGTCCACGAAAAAACTATTTCGACTTAAAGAGCTACTTTAGCATGGAAAATTTAATGAGGGTCATGGGATAAAATTCGGCTTATCGAATATTTCGACTTAAAGAAATTCGACACATTGAAAGTAAATAACATTAAATCTCCATTCAGCGAGACGGGAATACATATTCACTACAGCTTATCGCAGTTTTCGGCTCATCGAAGTTCGACTTATCGAAGTTTCACTGCACTTCAAAATCTAAACTTAACCCCTACCTACTGTACTGATGCAGATGTAACTTTATTTTTTAGCCATAAAAATTCACCTCTGAATTGCAAACATTTCTTCTGGATTATGTTCATGTAAAACACCGCCAACTCGGTTATTTCCATCTATGGACTGCAGTTTCATGCTTATAATGCACTCATCAGTATGGAATAGGAAAGTAACCGCGTTGGAGGCAAAAACCCTCTCATAGAGCAAAGAGAGCCAAAAAAACTGGGCCTTAGCCCTTGCTTACGGGAGGTCACTCACTGCTTTATGTTCATATGTCAAAATATTATTTCCCATACTAGTATTTTGAGCAGCTCAAGATCAGGTCAGTGCAATTATAATATTATTGAATTTAAAATGATTATTTTGAACAAAACACACCAGATATTTTAAAATGATAGTGCAAATATATATTATTTTATTGCACTGATCTAATCTTGAGCAGAAAATACTAGTACTGGAAATAATATTTTGACTAGTTAGAGCTAGTAAGTAGAGCTAGTTTTTCGCCACAATGACAGTCAACAAATTCCAGAGAAAAGCAAAAACAAAAAAAAAAATTCAGAACAAGATAAAAAGCTTATCAAAGACCCAAAAAAGAACATGACAACACTTCAAAAACATGTGATACTTAAGCTATGGCGACAACTGTCACAAGAAGATTGAAATTAAGACTTCAAAAGTACTATGCATTAAATGTGACTTATGCATTACGTATTTATGCATTACGTTATTAAGAATGTCACTGAATGGACCGACGATAATTTGAAATGAATACTCATATGATGGGCATTTGTGAAAACTATAAATGAAACTATATAGCTTTTACCAAAAAATGTAAAAAATAAATTTGGCTCACTTTTAAATCATAGCTATGCCACGATGTTTTCAAAACCGGTCCCTAGACACACCAACAGAGTGTTCAACAGTAATATTTCTCAAAAGTTTTATTTAAGTATTTACAATTTGTGATTGAATTAATAAAATGACAGCTCTTTTAAAAATAATTTCTGTTATCTTTAAAGAAAAAATAAAACCTTGCTTTTTATAGCAAGGAACCTAAACATTGAAAAATACCGAACTCGTTGCCAATTTCATTACATAAAAGAAGCACATTATAATCCTCCAAAAAATTGTTTCGCTATATTGTCAAATCCAAAAAAATGAACACAAAAAATAGTTTTTAAATGACATGCAACATTTGAATCAATATAGAAGCATTTGATTATCATATAAAAAACTGTTCATATGCAAATGTTCCCGCCCGACCCTCCCTCCCTGAATCGTTGTCATAGTTATATCAATGTTTTTGTTTTTGACAGGTCTATGAAGAGGAATGTTGTCTTTCGAAGATTTTTCAAACGAAGGATTAGTTTTTCTTTCGAAATGTTTATGATTTAATTAGTATTCAGCTGCATTTTTTATTTCGTTTAAAATTGGAACTTAAATATCTTTTCGGATATGGAACTATCTTATGAATCTATTTCTACATTTCTTAATCCTGAGATGGAAAACTTACAATTATTTGATGAAGACTTTTCGTACACTTCTGATAGTAATTGTTTAGATCGCATCTGTGATACATCATATGAGTCATTCTTTGTAAAATATTTATTGCGTAATAAACCCTGTATAATATCTACTGATATTCAGGATTGGAAGTCTAGACAAGAATGGATCACCAATGAAAAACCAAATTTCGATTATTTGGTTAAAGAATTTGGTATTCACAATTTTAAACTTATTTTTTGCATAATCTGAGCTTTTTATTTTTATTTCATTATTGCAAGGGGGCAATTCCAAAAAAGTCAACGTGAGCAACAAGAATTCAGTGTTATTAAAACACTAAGTGTTGTCCTATCAATTGAAAGCACTTGAACTATGTATTTTAAAAACTACTGAGTTGAGTTTTAAAGTTTTTGTTTTTCATGGGAAAAAAACATTTTCAGGTATTGACCTTCTTGCCAGAATTTTGTTCCATAATTTGGTTCAGTAAAACCTTCCTTTGTTCCCTGAAATTATGGCAACAAAGAGTCGGAAGTTGATTTCAAGGGTTTCCATTAGAATTATGGGATAATTTCGATAATACCTCATATAAGTAAATCAAACGCATTTATTTGTTTTAAATGATGGTTTTCTGAAGGGAAAATTGCATTTTATTTGATGTTTAGTAGGCTGACTGCCTGTGACCTTTCATTGGGACGCACTTACTGCTTTCAGTAGACACTGTAATTATCAAACGACTTCACTACTCTTGCATGCTGGAAGGATTCAGAATCATTAGGATTTGAGAATCTTTCGAATAATGTCTGTATATTAACTCTCCCTCCAATTTACCGTTCTCCTATTACCATAGAACTTTAATGCTGCTGCTTGAGATTTATAGAAACTCTTTGAGATTGCTGCAATTCAGATCACTGACCAACAAATGAACAAATGTGAATAAAATTTTTACTTTGTAATGATTGCAATCCATTAACAGCCAATAAGACCTCCTCTTAGGTGATCTTGAGCCAGAAGGCTGAAAATTAGAAACTGAGCAAACATACTTTTTGAAAAATTGGAATAACAAACCTACTTAGCAACCATTCAGATTTGAGTTGCCGCTGCTAAGAGGAATTTTAACGTTTGGTCAATGGGGGCGAAAAATCTGTGTCACAAAAATTGGTCATTTAGACAAGTGGACATATTTTCTAAATGAAATAAAATAGATCAGCTTATTGTATAATGCACATTATAGTGTTTTATGTGATAAGCTTATCTCAAGAAACATCATTGTGGTGTTTTGCTTTAAAAAAAAATTAATTTGGTTTATGAATGTTGTTTACCTTAAAAACTCAATTTTTCCACTCAGCATGAAAATTTTTACAAGAAACGTTTCGAAATTTCTATTATCTGCCTACATTCAGAGTAGTTAAAAGCTGGGTAGAAGTTAGAATCTGGAGTGCAGAAAATTCAGACTGACAAAACTAATCTTACTACTATTATAAATGCGAAAGTTTGGATGTTTGGATGGATGGATGGATGTATGTTTGTTCCTCTTTCACGCAAAAACTACTGAATGGATTTTAATGAAACTTTTACCGTAATGTAGCTTATACATCAGAATAACACATAGGCTATAATTTATAACGATATTCGAAAAGGTTCGATTGGTAGCGCTTTCTTCATTCTAATTTGAGGTACATTTTCCCCATAAATCCGAAGGCTTTCATAAATCCAATTTAGTATTTATTGTATCAACTCAACTCCCTGTCGACAGCTAGAACTGGGTACATGATTTCTGATATTCGTATCAAATTTTCAAGGCTTTTCTGAAATCAAATCACAAAGTAACATGCTTTGTATTTAAAACGTGGTGTAGCTTAGTCTTTATAATAAGCAGAATATTTATCCCTAACCAACATGTTTTTAATTGTACATTACAATGAACAAATATTATTTTTTAGAATAAATTTAATTTCTTCATTAGTAGATTGTTTCCTGCATTAATTATTTTCGCAAGTTATGTAGATATGTCTTAGAGTAACGGCAACGTGATTACTTGGAGAAAGTTTGGCAACTAATAAATTGATTTGGCAGTTTATTTTCCACTTTGATAGAACTTTAAATACAACTTAAAGGCATTTTGTTTCATTTTTATTTGTTTGTTTGTTTTTTTGCTCTAATGGTCACTTACTTATCAGACTCTTTCTGGGGGGTACTTACGATTGCGCTGTTACTTATTATCCATTTTAATATGAAGCTTGCTAGGCTTTTAATGACTTTCTTGACGATTTTTCTGCTAACGCCGTTTTTGGAACCAAAAACTGCCTAATATTACTACCATTATATGCGTGAAAGTTTGTAGAGGTGTATGGATAGATTTTTGTGACTCTTTCAGGCAAAAACTTCTGAATGAATTTTAATTAAAATTCACAGAGAAAAACAGAGTATACATCCTGATAACATCTTACTACTATTATATATGCGAAAGTTTGTATGGATGGATGTATGGATGTTTGTTCCTCTTTCACGCAAAAACTACTGAATGAATTTTAATGAAACTTTTACCATAATATAGCTTATACATCAGAATAACACATAGGCTATAGTTTATAACGATATTCAAAAAAGTTCGATTGGTAGCGCCTTTTTCATTCCAATTTAAGGTACATTTTTCGTATAAATCCGCGAAGGCTTCTAACAAACTAATTCAGTATTTAGTGTATCATCTCAACTTCCTGTCGATAGCTAGAATTGCATGTATCATTTCTACTTTTCGCATTAAATTTTCAAGGCTTTTCTCAAGTCAAATTTTTTTTTTTTCAGCTTCATGGTTTTTACATAGACATTGGAAACGAACGCGCCAGCTCTTGAAGGAGCTTTTACTCTATGATTTGTATTTTAAAACATTAGTAGATTGTTCACGGCGTCAATTATTTTCTCGAATTTTGTAAATATGTGTTTTAGAGTATCGGTAACGTAACCGCTAGAAGAGATTAGCAACTAATAAATTGATTAGGTTCATTATTTTCGAATTTGATGGAGCTTTAAATACAACTTAACGGTATTTCTTAAATTTCTTTGCTTTGATTGGTCACTTTCTCTGGTACTTATAATAGGGCAGTTCCTTAGTATCCGATTGAACAGGAATTTTGCCAAATTTGCTGCAAGATTTTAATAACTGAGATTCTCGGCGATTTTTTCAACTGACGCCTATTTTTGTGCCGAAGACTACGTAATAATACTTTACTTTTTACACGACGTAACCAAAATAAACCGATTATTGTCTGATATTTATCGACTGCAGCAAAATATCCATCATCGATATAATACTCCCACATTTGAAAAGTTCAGTTTTTTTTCTTTTGTTTTCCGATTCCGAATGTATCCATTAAAAACCTTTTTAAAATTATGTCAAAAAGTAAAGTAATCCACATACTAAATTAATAAAACCCTTAAACAAGATAAAATTACCACTAATTTGCATTTTTGCATAAATAACTGCTAAATGTTCCCTATTAATTTCGAAATCATTTAGGACAAAAACTTTTAACGTTATTTTGTGGTCAGCAATAGTATCTCAGAATTTGACAACTATTTCTCTGTGACAAAAATTAGTGACATAATAATACTTAATGTATTTTCATAAAGTAAGTAGGGGAGCAAAATTATCCTAGGTATCCCAAAACAGTTACGCAAAAATTTGGCGACATTTTAAAAATCGCCAAGCGGTGTGTTCTGAGTTCTTTCAGTTCAGGAAAAAAAAAAAACAAAGGTGAGTATATAAATTGTTTCTCAATATTATTATTGACCCAGGCAACGCCGGGTATTTTTGCTAGTAATTTATATAACTTTAAAATGACTGGACTGTATCTAATATAATGCTCCTGAATACAGTTCCTTTTAAGTAAATATAAAACAACCAGCTCTTTTAAATTTTAAGAATGATAACAAACATGTAATGTTTATTAGGTATTTATCTTTATGATAGTCTTGAGCAAAGGAGAACCAGGGGGGACATGATTCAGTTGTTTAAATTTATCAAAATGAAAGATGGTTTAGGGTTAAATTTTTGCACGGAAAGCAGGACAAGGGGTCATTGTTATAAGCTGTTTAAAACTCAGGCTAACCTAGAAATTCGGAAAAATTACTATAGTTTACCGGAATAGGCGGTAAGGAGCAAGGAAGTAGATAGTTTTAAGAGGGCCATTGATCTTCATTGGGGTCTATAATTTGACTAGGACCAGCCCTGTTGGGCCCAGAGTCTCTTGCTGGTCGTCAAATTTATATTTGTATACATATAGCCATGCTTTGGTCATTCCTAATGTTAAAAATATAAATCTTCTCAAACCAATAGAGGAAAGTATTTTCTACAGTTAATACAACCCAACTGCAAAATTTTTGTCTCACAACTTTTTTTTGAGGGGGGGGGGAGTAGATAATTTAGAAGTAAAAGAAGTGGCTGTTAGTAAAGAAATTTTCTATGGAGTTTTTTATTATCTACAATAATTTTTTTAGGAAGAATGATAAATGTTAATGGTGAAAAGGTCTGGGTAAAATTCTTTTAAAAAGGATTTGGTCAGTCAAATAAGTTGTAAAGACCTGATTATGTAGTAGAAATAGAAAAGCAGTTTTTTTTTTTAAATGATTACAATAATTTTATTTGAAGTTACTGAGGAGTAAATGATTGTAAAAGCTTATACAGAAAAAAAAAAAAAACTATGGGGAAAAATTGCCAGACTAAATCTTAGTTTAGCTACTTCCCTTTTGTGTAGGGCCTTCTTTAGAAATTTTTACACCACAATTCAAACATATCTCAAAGACCTCCTTGAACAATACCGACAGAAGTACTATAGAGCTGCAACCAAACAAAGTTCTAGTTTTTCATATACTACAGCTAGGATACACTGAGGGGGAAAAACTACCTGACCAAAATACAAGATAGCAAAAAGTGGCTGTTTGAATGTTAAGAGTCATATATTTATCTAAAGCTCTTGATTATAAACATTTAATAAACAAACTAAAACTGTATTTTGTTATAATTTTCTATACAGTTTAATATTTTTGGGACTGCTTAGGCTTGGGAGCCTTAGTCCAGGCATAATAGCAAATCATGCTATGCTTTTGTGTACACTTATTTGTATGTTTACTGCATAATTTTTAATTCTTTGTATTATAACAAATTTTGAAACATCAACCAGTTACTGGGATGTCAGTCGAGGTTAAACAAATTGTAGTAATTATTATTATTATTATTATTGTTTTTTTTTTTTTTTTTTTTTTTTTTTTTATTGGTTTTTTTTTTTTTTTTTTTTTTTTTTTTTTTTTTTACAATAATGTTGAACTGAAATTCCATGTGGTGAAAGTTTATCAAGTGTTCCATCATTTTAAACAAAATTTATTCAAAATTCCTTTCAATTTCAAAAGACTCTTACAGGCCCATTTGAATTTTCTTGGGGGAGTACAAAGGTATTAACTCAATATAAATTATGTTAAAAAACAAACAAAAAAAAAACTTACCCACTTTTTTGTAACTTCCAAAAGACAACTAATTCCCTCCCCCCTCTGATCCCTCAACTGACAGGCCTGATCTGTTATTGAATATGTATTACTTATCACATAGGCTGTGTTTTTAGTCATTCCATGTCATTTACCATGTTTTTAACATATCTAAATTCATTGAAAATGTACTTTGGACTTGAAATAACACCATTCAATTTAGCTTTAAAAAAAACTAAAACATTAGAAAATATCTTTTTGATAGTTTATATCTTAAGTTGTTGCAAGTTTCACAAATAGGTACATAGATGTTTTGTTTTGTGAATGTCAGTTGTTTACCTGTAGAGTTACCCAAGGTAATATACTAGAACGAGGAAATGAATGTGATAACCAATTTAACTTAGCATGATTTTCAAATCTCACATGAAAGTAAATAGTTCCAAAAATTTTCTGCTTTTGAAGAAGAAAAAAAAAGAAGGAAAATTTGATATTTTTCATTGTTCCTTAAAATTTGAATGGAGTATTTTAAAACTAACTTTGACTAATTAAATAAAGATTTCCATTATAAATTGCTGTATTTTGAATTCCTGGAGCCAATTTGTTTTTAGCTTTTGCAAATAATATTTATTTATTCTTAGAAGTTTTTTTTTTTTACTTGTTCTTGTAAACAATTTTGCTGGAGCACAAGTGAACTAGTTTTCATTTTGTTCTATCTACCTGTTCTCTGTACAGCTAGTGGTCTTTTATGTTCATCAAAATAAAATTTTAAATCTTATAAGTATAAAAGCAGAAGTTACTCAAAACCTTTACAGCTAACCAAATATTTTATAGGTTCAGCAGATGTTCCTATTGCAGACTGTAGTATAAAAGATTACAATTCACAACTCAAAAGCAACAAGAAATTCAAAGATTACATTGAATATTGGAGGAAATTGAATCAAGAAACTAATGATAACTGTCCCTCTTTATACTTGAAAGACTGGCATTTTAATAGGCAAGCAACATGATTTGTAGGAATATGATTTAAAATACGTTCTGATCTATGTATCATGTTTTTACTTTACCTAAAAATAAAATGTTTAAAGAAACATGTAACTAATTTAAATGCACTTTACAGGAATTTTCCTGAATATGAAGCTTATGTGACACCTATTTTCTTCAAATCTGATTGGTTAAATGAGTTCTGTGAAAAAGAAAATGATGATTATGAATTTGTTTACATGGGTCCTAAAGGAACTTGGTAATTTATTATATATTTTTTTTTTTGATAATTAATGCTAATTTGAAAAAAAAAGTTAATACTTCACTGAGGTCTTCCTGTCAGGAATGAAAATCTTCCGCGGATCCGCGATTTTCCGCTTTTTGTATTTTTTCTTTCTTTCCGCGATCAAAACTTAATGTTGCATCAAGTTTGGAAAAAAATAATACTACACCTATTATTAAAATGAAGCATAAAATAATTTGATTTTAAATAATAAAGGTTGAAATTATTTCCAACTTTCAAAATAATTTAAATGCTTTTAGGATGCAGCAGGACTGAAATCTCAAAGATGACCTGCAATTATTGTCGAAATAGGTACTCTATTTTGGCATGTTGCCAAAAACATAAGTTTCCGTTGTAGGAGATAGAAATTAAGAAAATTCAGCTTAAATATTCGAAATCTTTGTCAAGAATTGTTTTGAGCTTTAAAATTTATCAAAATGACTAAAGACCATGCATTATTAATTAGAGAATTTATTTCTTGAGATACATGTGCCTAATTCATCAAAAATTGCAACCCCCCCCCCCTTTTTTTTCCACTCTTTTATGAATGACTTAAAATAAATAGTGAATGAGCAATTAAGAGCTTTTAAAAATATTTACTTTCGATTTCAGGGCGTAAATTAAGAGGAAATCTTGCATGACTAATTTCAGAGAATATGGGGGAAAAAATCTAGATCTGAATTTTAAGCTGAGCAATTTTTCCTCTTTTTTGACTTTGAGCGATTTTTACCCCTGTGTGAAAGAATTTTTAAAATCTGCAGTTAAAATTCCTCGATTGACCTCTGCAACCTGTGAACTACTGTGAATTTCATCCTGAATTCTCGTTTTTAACAACATTTGTTAATGAGATGTTACAGCAGCAAATAAGGAACCTCAACAGCAGATTTAAGGAATGTATTTAGGAGGATGCTATCTAAATTACATCAAAAAAAAAATGCCATCAATGTTTCTAAACATGTTTTAAGGATTCAACTACTATGAATAAATTATTTTTATTCCATCTTGGTTTTATTGAATTATTAAAAAGTTTCCTGTTTCCACCCCACCGTTTCTTATCTCCAAAGCAACATTACATCGTTTGGCTAGATCTGCATCAATTTTTATGTTAGATAAAATTTTACTCATATGCCCTTTTCATCCCACTATACAACTCAATATGATTTTCAGTAAAACACTAAACCTACAACTTTTGAAGACACTAGGCATGAACTTACTATATTGTAACGAGTCCGTAGCACCTTCAACTTTCTTCAAATGAGCATTCCAATCTTGAGGAAGTAACTATAAATTTATTTACAAGTATTTACACTATTTACAATATGAGCAGGAAACAATTGCTAAACATCCAGCAATTAGGTAGCAAAACAGTACACTGTACTCTCAACAGTAACTCAGCACCACATATCAATTGTGAACAGTAATTAAGCAATTACAAAAGCAAAACAACCATTCCCCAAGCGAACGAAAACGAGTCACCAGATCAAATCTGAAAACAACTGACTGACTAAAAACTGTGTTCAAGGCTATTTATACTCGGAAGGAACATTCTAGCAAAATCCGGAGCATTCTGTTTCATTCATAACATTACGTAATCCATTCAAGAAACTTCTAGTAATAAAAAGAAAAAGAAAAAAAAGAAAACACTAGGAGGGAAAAATGTCTTCACGCTTATTAAATGCAGGGCAAGTGTAAAAACTACAAAACGTTACAGGGCCGGTATACAAGTGATAAAAGTGATATCTTCAGATACTTTTGCAACATGACGTCAGATAAAACCAAAACTAATGAAAATGATGCAAGGCAGGAAAAACAACAACTATTTACAAGATTTGTAACAATATTGTTCTCCCACTCCCCCACTTCCATTCACTTATACTGCACAGTAAAGTAATAAAATACTTTTACTTATATACTTACTTATTGCACAACCAGGCTAAATTTGTTGATGTCTTATAGAGGAGTGCCCATCCTCCCCCAAGAACAATTGTGCACCACCTCAAATGCTACAAAGTACCAGGAATAAAACATTAAAAAAATTTTTAGAATAATCCACTAAATAATTCAACGCTGCAGCCTGCACCATCGCCCCACTCTCACTCCCTGCGAGCACTTCTCCAAAATTAGAGTTATTCTATGTAACATATAAATATTACCAGTGGCAATAATATAATTAGAAATGATAAAAATACATTATAATATAAAATGTCGTTAAATTTTGCATGATTGTAATAAAACGTAAGTATCAAAAGTATCTATTGTATAAAATTAAAATGTAATAATGATGCAAATATTGCATTAAACCTGGAGTGACTTACTCCAGGAGTGGTATTTGCAGAAAAGATTAAAATGTTAAAGAGATATTCCTTTTCCTAAATTTAATATTTACATCTTGCTATAGTGCAATATGAATACTACAGATTTGGTTGTTCTCAAATTTTAATGTTCTAGGCCCATGCCTTAATCTGGCCATGAAATACATTCCAAAAACAAATGTCAAAACAAAGCTTTGATTGAAATAGTATTTGCCAATAAAGAAATTGTTGGTGTACATTTAAGTATGGAATACTTTCTCTTTTCTCCTATTCTTCATACCCATAATTTAAAAAAAAATGAAACTCCCCTCTAGCATGTAGGCTACATATTTTCCACTGTTAGCTACTATTTTCCCTTCCTATATATTGTTTCTTTTTTAAAAACATTACAGGACACCTCTACATGCTGATGTTTTTGGCTCCTATAGTTGGTCAGTAAATATTTGTGGTCGTAAAAGATGGCTACTTTTTCCTCCAGGAACAGAAATGTTTTTGAAAAATGAGTTTCAACAATTAATATATGACGTTGAAAATATTGATCTTAAAGAAAAGAAAATTCAACATTTGGACATAATACAAGAAGTGGGAGAAATTATTTTCGTTCCAAGTGGTTGGCACCATCAAGTGTGGAATTTAGTAAGTATTTATTTATTAAAACTTTATTTGTGCCCTTATTGCAGTTTTCAAAGATTACATTTGAATGTCATTTTCACTCATGAATTCATTAATCAATAAAAATGAATTCAACAATGAAACAATCATAAAATAATGCTGTCCAATCTTTTTTTAAACAAAATTGACAGTGGCAAAAGAAAAAAAAATCAGTTAAAGTAAAAGAAACAAATTTCAGGCTTCTTAAAATTGAAAAAAGTTCTGTGAAAATTACTTTAAATTTCAAAAAATAATAATAATAATAGTAATAAGAATTCAAATTTTAGTTTCATTTTGAATTAGGAATGTTAGTTCAAAATATCTTGATTCTTCAGTCATAGGAAATAGTTTGGCACCAGGTCTTATTTTTCAAAACTTAAGCATCACCACTAATCTGCACAACACATCATTGCAAGTCAAGACCAGAAAAAACTGCCTTTCTCTACAGTACATAAGTTTTCTCCCATCAGAGCAAATTTATTGCTAATTTCTTCATAAGTGGTTTCCTTCATTTGACAATCTTTATTGTCTATCATTTTTTTTTTTTTTTTTAATTTACTACTTAATAGTTTTTCTTTATGGTATTATGTTACATTTCTGCACTCTTATTTACCTCCAGTTTTTGCTATATAAACTGTCTTCTGTTCCTATGTGTTGCTTTTCTCAGATGACTTTTCATCCTAAAGCTCATACTTCATTGCATTAAAAAGTGAGTTCCTTGTAACCCCAAAACACGTATTCATTTTATATAATATTTTAAACAAACTTGAATAAGGTGGTGTAAAGCGGTTCTATAATAATTAATTAAATTAATTACTTTTTGTATTTTTCTGCAACCACAGCTTTTGAACTGATGTTGGTAGATTAATTTCAAAAAATCCTTGTCAAGTATAATATAAATAGAAGCTTATATTTAGAAGTATTTCACATATTGAATAATTCAGTCATGTTTAATGATAAAAAAAAAAAGATTTTTCTTTAGTTTTCTTAATAAAGTAACTTTTTTCCAGGATTATCTTTACAAATAATATTTGCTTAGCATATAATTGAGTAATTTGGTCACTAAAATGTGGTATCTTTAATACACTCCTGAAAAATAATTGAAATTATTATTGGTCAAGCATTGGAAATTATAACACCTTCCCTGAGGGCATTAATGAAATCAAGGAGTTTACTGTGATTAAAATTCTTAATGGAGCCAACTATTGACCAGAGAGGGTATCAACAATTTTGAATTTCTTTAAATCAAGTTAATTTCTTTAAAGGAACTATGTGGCTGTGTTGAGTATTTTTAAATATTATGGTTATTTTTGATGATTTTAAATCTAATAATGACCGCTGACTCCACTTCAAGTCATAAATACATATGAAAAAGAAAATTCTGTGATACAATTTAAAATTGTCATGTAAAATAACAACAAAATATGTTTAAGCTTTTTAAAACATCTATGTATTTACTATCTTCATAAGTTGCAAAACTCAGATTTTGTGACCACTGTACTCTACCAGACCCTACTTGATTTTGCAGAGCATTTCTAGCAAACAATTCAATTGCTCAAAATCTTGTTTAGTTTGTTAACTTACCCTACTATTGCTTTCAACATTGTAAATATGTATCTGTAGACATCATAATATTTTTTAAAAATAAACATGCAATTCCATGGTATGTAGACTTACCAATTAATGCACAAAATGCCTTACAAAGTCTTCCAAATATCCTTAACCCATTTATGCCCAGTGTCCTAAACACGGGACGCTTGTTAGTTACTGCATACACAAACCTGTAATGGATATATCATTTTACTAAAGCTGTTTTTCACAAGTTAAAGTCCTTCTTGAGAAAACGGGTTAGAGCCACTATTTGGATATCAGAGTTTATTTATTGACAGTTATTTTCAGACAAATCAGTCAAGCAACGATCCAGCATGGGTAGCCACAGAAAGTAAGTTTTTTTTGCGACCTTCTTTTTCATAAAATCAAACTATTTTAAAATGATTTGCTTAAAATTGATCACAGATGCGTTCTATAATGTTACTTTGCAAAAGTAAAGTCAAGTAAGGTCGTATTTTGCTCACATATCTGCAAAATATCGCATAACAAGACGTTAAAAAAATTAATAAATATGGCAACAGCGAACTATTTTAATCCTAAAATGTATGTAAACCATTCCAAATAAGAGTTTTAAGCAGATAAAAATTGAAAAAAATTGTTAAAAAAAACTTGGGCATAAATGGGTTAAAATAGGAAAAATCAATGTTATAACACACAAAATTTGCAAGAATAAATAATGTTGATTATATATGTTCCCGTTTTACTTTTCAGCACAAAGGTATTTATTGAATTCTTATTTTAGATCCTTGTTTCATTGCAGCAACATTAATAGAGTCTGTTTTCTTGACAAAGCTCATGCAATGAACCAAGGGTTTAACATTTTTGATGACTTGGTAGGGTGTTTTGTGCAACAATTGATATTTCTTTTAAATTGAAATTGCCCTAAAAAGAAGATGACTTTTTCCCCCTCAGGAGGACACAATTTCCATCAATCATAATTGGTTTAATGGGTGTAATATTCATTATATTTGGAAATGCCTTCATGCAGCAGCTTTGGATGTACAAAAGGAAATATCTGATTGTAAAGAAGATGATCATTTTGAAGAACAACTACAGGTATTTTTTAAGCTTTATTGAATGTTATGCAATTTTTGTTTTAACTTCGATATTTAACAAGTTATCCTTTTTCCCCCTAGCTAATACTAAAAGTCCATCATGGAATGAATTATGAAGGATTTTTGAAAATGCTTAATTTCATCTTCAAATCAAGAGAAAGTAATATTCAAAACCAGCAGTATAAAAATAATAGTTATTGGCAAAAAATATTTGATATAGCATGCATACGAAACGTTTGTAGTGCTATGTTGAAAAATGAGTTTCCGCCATTTATATTTGAACGCATGAAAAAACTTCAAAATATCACTGAAGAATTTCTCTACAGTAAAATTAATGTTAACAGATGATGATAAAGTTTATGCACTGTACTTGTCATCAAACTGCAATATCCTGTAAAAATATGTGCCAATAAAAAGCAATCACTATTGCTAATTTTTTATCTATATGGTTGGGTTTTTTTCTGACACCAAATTACTAGGTCATTTCAGAAGCATTAGATCAGGGATTCTTAACCTGGAGAGCAGCACCTCTCCTGGGGGCATTAAAGTATTTCAAAAGAGGTGTGAATGTATCAAAAAATAAAAATATTTTAGTAAATTTTGCATCACATGCAAGTATTTTCTGTATTATTGTCTTTTTTTGAGAGAGAGAAAGAGAGACAGTTTTAGAAGTTTTTATTCACATGTCTCTCTGAATCTGGATTTTCGGGATTGGCCTAAATAAAGTTAGAGTATTGAGAAAGGCTATAATTGAAAGTAATTTGAGGTTCACTTTTTCCGAGTTACAACCAAGCATTCAAGCAACTGTCAACTGAGGAAGCCCTCTATTTAATGTCAAGAAAGTGACTAGTACTTCATGCAAACCTCACCTACATTCAACTGAAATAATTTTACGTTTAGTACTTTTTATTTTTTGATTTCATGTGCTCTAATAACAATATGTTCAAAATTAAATTATGTGGGGTGCCTTGGTGGTTCAGAGGGAGAATTTCGCCCTGAAAGCAAGAAGTCACGGGTTCAATTCCCACTGGTGCCCTGGGTGTTATCTCCTCTCTTTGTGCTACAAATCTTTCTTGTGTTGTCACATGTGAGGGTTGTATGTTGTGTTGTGTATGTTAATAAAGAAGTTGATCCTCTCGGGGCAATGGCAACTCTGTCTTGATTGTGGTTGATACAACACTATTACACGACAACAAGTTATGTTGTACAAGTAAAATTTTGTATGCAAACGTATCTACATTTTGATTTAATAATCAACTTCACTTTCAAATAATTTTTATAAATGTATAAATTTGTAGTCCACTTTGTCTCACATGTTGTGATAGAATCACCTTTTAATTCTGATTTTAGAAACTTAAAAATTAAAAACTAATATTTGGTTTTATTTCAAATATAGAATTACTAGGTGACCCGTGCGGAATTCCGCAAAAAAAAAAAAAAAAAAAAAAAAAAAAAAAAAAAAAAAACTCTAAACTTAAAATTTAATACGACAATTTTTATTGGCTTCATTTGCACAACATCGCCATCTACTGCCGTCGTTCTGACAACTTTTCAAAAAGATCAAAGACACGTTCACTTTTACAACTACTACAAAAGTGATACCCTATATTAAAATCAAATACCCAAGGCTACTACTAAACTAAATACTAACGTTATCGCAAAACTACCATAGTATTTTGAAACAATAAAAGTTACAATTAAGGTTTACCGAGCTAAGCCTTGGCTTGAAATGTCGCATTTAAAATTGATTTGAACAACAATGTAACGATTTTAACAGTTGAGCAAAAAACTTAACTTTTTCAAACTTCAATCGCTTATAAGTCGCTTAAACGTGGATTTTCGAGATTCTCTTTACGCGGCGCTAGCGGAGAAACGTTCTAAAGAACGCATTTTTTTTTAATCTTTCGAATGAAATCAAAATGGAGACGATATGACAATTATTTCGCTAGATAGAGTCAATTTTGTGCCCAAAAATTGAAGTTCGAATAAAAAACGAACCGACACTTTTTAGAGGGTGGGTCTAATTTTCGTCAATAGCCCGCGGGATAAGCTTCAAAATCATAAATTTTCTTGCAATTCGATAAAGAAATGAGCGAGTTTCGACCGGGTATAGGATTCGGCTTAGAGAAAAATTATATGGAGATGCTTCCTTATTCATTTTGACAATGATATTATTAATGTATGGTCATTTTTCCAGCTATTTTTAAAATTTATAGCTTTCATATGCTTTAAGTTGAATGCAAGCTTAGAAAAAAAAAGTTTTGAGGTAAAATCAATTTTAAAAATGGATTCACTTGAAAATTATGCTTATGATTCATTGTATTTTTCCTTAAATTAAAATGTTTCCTTTAATGAAAACAAAAACTACTGAACTGAAAAATAAAAATAAATAACATACTATAACCATAATTTTCTTTAGATTTTTAATGCTTTGAGTACTATATTTTACAACATGTTTTAAAATATCTTGTTGAATAATTTATATATTTACAATGTTATTAAAAATATACATCATTAAAATCCTGGAGGATTCCAGTCCGTTACTTGTGCTACACTTTTTGGATTATAGCTAACTATGATATCACCAGGTTGAAATGAAATGTCCTTATCTTCTACCATTATTCCACAGTCTACATCTTTTTTTATGGAATCCACATCAGATTTTTCATGCTTTAAAGAGACTATGGATCCTATAAAATAAAATGTGGAAATTAAAAAAAAAAAAACAAAAATTATTGATAGATGGGTGTATTTCTAGTTAATTACATTGAAGATGCTTTAAATGATGCAGCTTGGAATTGAATTTTATTATTGTTTAGTTGAAGTAGGAAGCGAAAGACACAAACAAATAAGTGTAAGATGTTTTGCCATTACTTGGTCGATTTTTATTCCCAAAGGTCACATACTAATACATGCGTTGAAGTTTTGTGTAATTCTGAACTATATATAAGCAATGTTTTTGAATCAATACATTTCCTGAACTGTTGAAATTAATAGTATTTTTTTATCATTCATATTTTATAGTTTCTTTACAAAAGGAGAAGTGTTTATGTTTTTGATTAACTTACATTAACATTTTGGTCCTTTTCAATTTGAAAATTCACATTTTAAACTGCAAACACTCATTTAACGCTTGTGCATTATTCACAGCAGTAAAAAATGCATAAAAATACTTTTTTTTTGATACAAAAAAAAAGTATGATATAAATTGAGGAAAAGGTTCACTGCAACCTAGGAACACCTGCTTGAAATTTTTCTTTAGAAGCTGAACTTCTGTAATCAGCATTTTTCCATATAAGACTTGCAATCAACTTTAAAAATAAAAAGCAAAGCTTTTATTTTGAAACATGGGTTGTTACCATAAAGAATTCACCAAAATAGATCTTAAGATTACCTGGCCATAACAGTAATGAATTACATTTGTCTCAATTAGCAAATTCATTGAAAGGAGGAGCTTTTTAATTTTTACCAAAGCAGAGAAGTGTATGCTTACCATTATATATAACTTTTTCAGACCTAATTACTTTGCACAGGCTATTCTTTTTAATTACACCTTTTGTACATTTAGATCCAGCAACTGGAACTTTCTTTTTACCTTCATTTATTAGGAATTCTTGTAAAACAGTTGCTTCTCCTAGAAAGAACAAAATAGAATGAAAAATTTTTAGTTACAATAAGATAGTCTAGATAAATAATACTCTGCATGTCTTTATGGTATTATAAGAATATCTTGCAGCAAATACATTCAAGAATGTGGGATAAAGCACGGGCTATGAAAGGTTCTGTTGTATTATCAACAACTGAATAAAACTAACATATTGTAATCCATCATGTTATTGTTTGATACTTCCTCACATACATCAGTGTTTCTTAAGTCTTCCGTTAGCACTTGATAAGTTATTATGTTTTTTTTAGATTGCAATGTTTCTTCACAATGGAGAAATAAACTAAAAGCAATCAAAGAAAGTGGTTCCCACTCTGGTGTCCTCATTTTTAGTGAAATTAGACACTTAACTTTAGAAATTTAATGAGCTTGTTTAATGCACTTATACATGATTTTTCTTTTTTTTTTTTTTTCGTCATAATTTTTGTAAGTTGTTAAAAATTTTTGAATTTTATGGGTGGTACAGTGCAGAGTACGTTCATTTAGAATCGAATATGTTGACTAATTAAGAGAGTCTAAACAGTTGGTGATTATCTGATATTTGATTTCATTTGCCAAGTAGCTAGCTTATTTAAATGACATCTCATCAAAACTTCTCCTGAGAACCCAACTGATGATCTATTTACTCAGTTTTTATTCTACACTTCATGACGTCATTGTCAAGAAGCATTGCAAACAAGAGCAATGCTTCTCGCACTTGTTTGCAATACTTGAAGCACTCCTTTAGTTTTGAACTGAAACTTCTTTTAGTTCTGTCCTTTGGGAAATAACTATTTTGGGTCTCTCAATTTGCTTTTTACTCTTTTCACTGCAACTATTTTTTTCCCCCAAGAGCTGATAAAGTTGTTGTAACTCCAATCCCAGACACATTAGCTTCAAAAAATCAATTCTTTATAATATGCATATAATATTTTGTGCACATGCACAAAGCCGCACATTTTACAAACAGCTCTAGAAATAAGAATTCCAGGAATGAAAGACTTTTCAGAAAAATTGTAGATGTAAAAACCAGACTTAACTAGTTACTTCATAAAATTAAAGTAAATATATAATTCAGTTTCACTTTAATATATTTATTTCCATGTATATTTGAGTATTTTCAGAGATAGAACTGTCCATTCTGGTTGAACATTCACCAATTAATAAAAACTCAAAACTCAGACTGTATAGTTTTACTCTTTATTTTGATTGCTCTCTCATGAGTACATACTTTCACAACACACTCACATCTCTGAACATATTATGGTGCTTGCACTCTTGCTCTAGGCTTGTATCACACATACAGCCCTCTACACTTTAAATGCAATTATACAAAATTTAGTTTTGAACAAGTACTATAGCAGATGTTTCAAAAATCTTATTGTTATTATTTAAATACTTTGAAATACCTCTTTCAATTTGAAACAAATACAAATAGTGATCAATATAGCACAAATTTCAGCAGATGCAGCAAGCAATTAAAAAGTTGAGCACTAATTTCTCTAAATTCTCAAAGGATTGCAAGTTAATCACACAAAAACCATATTCAATTTTAGTAATAATTTACTGACCACAATAACTTTTACTAATTTGTGCTACATTATCAACATAAAAAAAAATACAAATGAATTGATTTTTTTCCAGATATGAAATTTTTGCTTTATTTTACAACTGTTAGTAACTTGCTTCTAAAATTATTTCAAGGTATAAAAGACTTTGAGCACCTGCTTATTACTAGTTGTGATGAATTTGAACAAAACAAAATATGCAAACAAGGTATTTGAGGGAGTTATCATAAGCTGGAAATAGATAAACTACTAATAAATAAAACTACTCAAAAGTTCAAAATAAGCAAATACCTAATACATCTTCCTCTTGTACAAATGGTAATCTGCTGCTTATTTCAGTTTTCATGTCTGCTATGAGACGATAAATTATATTAAAATGCTTTATTTGGACTTTAGTTTCTTCAGCCATTTTTTTCGCTTCAGGTAACACTTTGACATTAAAAGCATAAATGACACCTGAAAATTGAAATAAATGGTAAAAAATATTTCAAACTTATGCATTGTTCAGTTAAAAAGTCAGAAAATTAAAAATCAAACCTTCAAAAACATCAGCCATCTCTACATCATTCTCTGTAACATGACCAACTCCACTTTGTATGATATCAAGACGACAATCGTCATGAGATTTATATGTTTTGACAACATCTAAAATAGCTTCAACAGATCCATGAACATCACCTTAAATAAAAATTTGAATAAAGTAAATATAAAAACTACTAGTATTTTTGAGTGTCCCATTACGAAATTTTTAACTACCACTTGCATGATACAAACATAACTTTATACATATTTATTGAGATATTTATAAAAGTCATATTCAAAGAAGAGAAATGAATAATTGTTAACACAAGAATTTAGAAATGTTAATTTATTTATTTATTTTTTTTAATAATAATATATTAAAGTAGCATTTTTCAGTGGCTTTTATTGCTCTTGATATTGAATCTACGCAAGAATGTTTTTTTTTTAGCATAAAGAAGCATTTAATCTTCAAAAATATATAAAAATGTTACTGCAGCATAATATCTTTATAACACCGATCTATATAACACAATTCTTATAAACTGCACAATTTTTCTGAAGTATATAATTTTACAGATGAAAGTATTGTTCACTTTTGAAAAAAAAAGAAAGAAAAATACAAAAATGAATTAAAAATAGGAGAAATAAATGCTCAAACGTACAATCAGAAGAATGGAGTGAAAAACAGGAGTCTCCCAGGAAAAATAGGAGATTTGGCAGATGTTTCATTATTTTATTTTATTTTTTAATGTTCTAACATTTTCTGTGTTCTACATTTTCCCCTCTGTTACAGCCAAACAATAAAATAAACTACTCTACTGAATCTGGTAATATTTTTAGAAGACTAAGGGCCGAATTCAAGTGAAACACCATTGCAATCGTTTTAAGGCGATCGCAATTGCAATCGCTACTGGAAGTCGAATTACAATAGAGTAGCATCTCGTACCGATTGTAACTTTCACTTGAATCCAAATTTGGGAATTTGCGATTGCATTGGTGAGTTGCGATCGTCCGTGTTTCACTTGAATTCCTGCCTAAGTAGTATGATTTTGTACTTAATTTATTTATTTATTTATTCATTCATTTTTGCTGATAGTAAATAACTTTTGCATTGTCTTAATGCTGTTAAAAAAGATGAAGGGGGGGTGAAATTGCAGACAGAATGAGTTATAAAGTCATTATTTCATTTGTGTTTATTCTGTAACTGCAACTTTTCTTTATAATCATAGCATTTTTTAAAAAGAAGGGTGAGAACACACTAATTCAGAGTGGTCAAAATATTTTTTAAACCTCAAGAAATTAATTTTTCACAAACCATTGATTTTTTATTACACACAAATAAATCTGTTTTTTTTTAAAGATTAGTAGGTGAAAACTATTAAAATTGAGAAACAAAATTCAAAAGTGTTGGATATGATTTGTACTATTTTTGTAAGAATGACCCAGAACCAGGCATAGCCGATTTTGCATACCTTTTAAAATAAAAGCAAGACATGGGCTTGTATCAATAACACTTTCTTTTTCTCTGTAGGCTTTTCTTTCTCTGCGGTATCTGCCTTTCATCAAACGAGCTTGTCTTTCTGCTCGATACTGTTCCAAATGTTTTTCTAACTTTTTATCAATTATTGCTTTATCAAAAAGCATTTTTTCTTCCATCTTTTTCATTTCACGAAATTTAACAACTTCTTTAGCGCGTTTCTGTAACATGAAAAATACATGATAATCAAAGATACACAATTTACCTTACATATATTGTAATCGAACTCTTATATAGTTGGAGCAAGGGAAAGAACTTAAATAATACCTTGCTGTATAATTCATGCATTGAACACAAACCTAAAAAGGCATTAATTGTAAACTTTAACCTAAGATAAGGAAATGATTTTGTTTTATAACTCTTTAAAATGACGTACAGAGTACAAAATTTAATGGTATTAAATATCTAAAGCTAAAGACATTGGTCTTAATTTCTAAATTCATTTTTACTTTCTTTTACGCAGTAAAGGAAGTACTGTGATCATGAAAAAAAATTCACTCAAATTTGGTTCTAAATTTTGATTTTGCTCACCCCCGAATAAATGTTCAGTAGTTTTTTCAACCTATCAGCACGTCCATATGTATCTACCAACAAATAAACAGCCGAAAAATCCTTTTCAACCACCCTCGAGTTAATTACGACAAGTTTTCTCATGACGTCTGTATGTACGTATGTGTGTATGTATGTGCATATGTATGTATGTCGCATAACTCAAAAACTATATGCCGTATAAAGCTTCTAGTTTAGTATGTAGGCCCTGAGGGTGGTCTAGTTGTGCACCTCCCATTGTGGTTGCATTCGAATGTTCCAAAGGGGGTGTTTTACCCCTTTTTTGAGGTAAATCAGAGTTAATTTCAATGCAGACTCAAGTGATATGAATTGGCGAGAACAACTGGGCGCTATGTCACCAAGCTTTTTGTCGCCAAATGTTTGACGCCAACTTGGGGACATATCGCCAAGTTGGCGACAAATTTGGCGAAAAAAAATATTTTTTGAATTTGGGTTCAACTTGGCGCTATTGGCGATATTTTGCGAAAAATTCACTGAATGATGTTAAAATCGGCAATATTTAGAAAATCAACCACTGTAAAACCTTTTTCTGCACTGTTTCGTGCCAGATTAAGGATGTAAATATTTGAATTGTTACTGTTGGAATTTATCCAACATAGCAGAGTGGCAGTGTTGAGATAGAAAAACAAAACTTGGAATTTCATTAACAGTAACATTTTATTGTAGACATTAAAAACAAATATAACGTAAATAAAGCTTCACGTATTGTGAATTCAAACCTCGAACCTCACAGTTACAGAGAATGCATCTTCTTATATCAGGCGAACTGATTTGCATATATGGCATAGAACACTTCTTCTTGAAGACCAAATGCCCGAACATAAAATGAAAATACCAACATATCGGCCCCATCGGGCATTTGAAATAAAGTTCATGCATTTTTTTTTTTTTTTTTACATTACAAAAATTTTACTTACAATCCATTTTAACTTTTCTTTATTTAATGGTTTAGTAAGAAAATCAGCTTCATTAAGTTTGGAGTTAACATATTTTAATTTAAACTCGTTATTTATGAACATTTCCCGTATAAATTGGTATCTTATATCAATATGCTTCGTTTTTACGTTTTCGGGGTGATTTTTAGTAAAATATATTGCCGCTTGATTATCACAATATTGTTCTGGTATAAAATCTGTGGAAACTAAATTCAATTCTTTAAGTATTTTAGCATACCAGGTTAACTCTTTCACACTTTCAGACAATGTAATAAACTCAGACTCCATTGTGCTTAACGCAATACACTTTTGCTTAAATGATTTCCATTGAAATGGTACATTTCCTACGTAAATTAAATATCCCCCTGTGGAATGTCTATTAGTTAATTTACTACCCCAATTTGCATCAGAAAAACTTTTTAAACTTAATTCTTTAATATTAGATAGATTAATTTTATAATTTTTTGTTTGAAAAACATAATTCATTATATCAGCTACTACTAGCCAATGTTTGTAGGTATAACCATTATTAAATTGAGACATAAGATTTACCGCTAAAAAAATATCTGGTCTAGTTCTGTTAGACAGGAACGATAGACATCCTATTAAAGTCCTGTAAGGATATTTTACCATTATTTCATTTTCACAAATTTCGTCTTCTTTAACTTTATCTGGTAAATTTATGCCTTCTTTAAATGGCAAATTTACGTAACTTTTCGGTAAGTCACAAAATTTAATCATTAATTTTTCAATATAAGTTTGTTGATGCAAATACAAGTTTTTTCCACATGTTTCAAAATTAACCCCTAAAACATATTGAACTTTACCAAGCTCCCTAATGTCTAATTTACCTTTTAATAAATTGATTACATTTTGAACAATAGTATTATTTTCTCCAAAAATAATGATATCGTCGACATAGACTAGCAATATTACATTATTATTTAACTTGAAAACACAATTTACCCATTCTAATTTTTTAAATCCTAAACATTTCAAAATATTGCTAAGTTCTAAATACCACTGCCGACCACTTTGATGTAAGCCGTAAATAGCTTTTTTCAGTAAACAAACCTTATTTTCTTGTCCTTTAATTTCGAATCCCCTTGGTTGATACATATAAATTTTCTCATTTAAATTACCGTATAAATAAGCAGCCTTAACATCTACTTGTGCGTGGCTCCAACATAAATATGATACATATACAATAAATAAAAGTCTAACGATTGAAAAATGAATAACAGGTGAGAATTTTTCTTTGAAGTCAATATTTGGTCTTTGACAACAACCTTTTAAGACCAATCTTGCCTTATATCGTTTAACTTTATTATTTTCATCCGTTTTAACGGAATATACCCATCTATTACCAATAATTTTTGCTTTTGGTGGGCGGTCCACAATTTCCCATACCTTTCTCTCGTTTAAAATCTGCAGTTCATCTGACATGGCAGATTCCCATTCAGTCTTTTCAGGTGATGTTTGAACTTCTTCAAACGATTTTGGAATTTCGACAGTATGAATTTCGTCCTGTAAAGGACAATCAGGAACATCGTTTGCATTAAATGTCTCGTCCTCATCGCTCGAATCAGCTGAAGATAAAACTTCATTTGTTTCAGAATGTTCATCGACATTCGTTAACTTTAATGGTTTAAAGACAAAAAAATCCTTTTCGAATTTAATTTTTTCCCGTTCACAAAATCTTTTCGCGTCATTTATGGATCTTAAACGTTCCCCTGAAGGAGTGAAGTAATAAACATCAATACGTTTACTCATTTTTCTAGGTCTCTCTATTCTTTTCCAATTTACTGATTCAAGCGTTTGTGGTTTTCCACCTCCGTCATCAGAATGAGTTTTAGGCTCTACCTTAGTTTTCGCACTTGAAACAGGTTCAATAAAATCCTCCTCGTCTCTAAATATTACGTATTCGCACATTTTTTCTTTCCCAAATAAAGCACGAACTCCATTTCTACGTTCATCTATTTTTACGTGAATTGTTTCCTCTACTTTTCTTTCTGAAGGAATATAGATTCTATAACCCTTAGTACCTGTTGCGTAACCAACAAAAATACCGACTTTGGCTCTTGCTTGTAATTTATTTCTTTTAACTTTAGGTTTATGTACAAAAGCAAGGGATCCATAAATTTTAAAATGTCTCACACTTGGTTTGTATCCCGTCCAAAGTTCAATGGGTGTTTTATCTTTCGAATTTTTGTGTTTACAACGATTAGAAATGTATACAAATGTTTGTAAAGCTTCCCCCCAGAATTTTTCTTGTAAACCACTATCATGCAACATAGAGCGAACACCATCCATTACAGACCTGTTATACCGTTCTGCCACCCCCATTTGCTCAGGCGTAAATGTAGAGCTTCTTTCAACTTTAATTCCTAAGTTGGCTAAAAATTCTTTAAATTTACTATGACAGAACTCTAGGCCATTATCTGTTCGGATTGATTTTAATTTTACATTTTTTTCCCTTTCAACTTTTGCTAAGTATAATTTGAAACATTCAAACACTTCATCTTTACTTTTAATTGTATAAACTGTAGCATAACGCGAATAATCGTCAATTATTGACAAAAAGTAGCGGTTCCCCCCTAATGAATTAACAGGCGCGGGACCCCACAGATCCATATAGACTTTTTCAAGAATATTACTTGTTAACCTATCATAATTTCTATTAAAAGAATGTCTAGTTGATTTTGCTACATTGCAAATTCCGCATGAATTTAAATTACCTGTGATTTCCTCCATTCCTTTTACGCAATTAAGATTACTCATTGATTTTAACAAAGGTACATTTACATGTCCAAATCTTCTATGAATTAAATTTACATCTACTTTAACATGATAATTTTCTTCAATTTTATCAATTTCATTTTTACGACATTCAGGTAAACCATAAATAATGTATAGTTTGTTAACTCTATTTACAGTGAAAAAATATTCATTATTTTCATTATACACAATCATTTTATCATTACCCCAGTTTATTCTATATCCTGCCAAATCTAAATTAGCACCTCCGATTAAGTTGCGTCTCATGTTAGGAGCATAATATACATTTAACAATTTAACTTTGACAAAATGATTCTTATCTTTAATGTAAAAATTAATATTACCTATGCCCAGGACTTCTGATTCACAATTTTTATCACCAATTAGTGCTTTAGTAGGTGATTTTAAGTTTCTGTAGTTTTCAAACCACGATTTTTCGGAACAAAAATGTGAAGTTGACGCACTATCTACGAGAAATTCATCCAATTTTAAATGTTCTTTTCTTGTGCACGTAGACTGAATTTCCAAACCATCTTCATTCGAATTGCACCCAGCTTCGCTGTAGAACATACCTTTCGCATTGTTTTCTTCAACAGGAGATTTTCTGCGATAGTTCTTATACATGTTTTTCCCGTAGTTTCTTCTAGTTTGATTCGCTTGATAACCGCTTGTGTTTCTTCCATTGGGTTTGGAGTTATTCGAGTTCTTTCCTCTACCCAGTACAGCTCCACTGTTTTTAAAGTCCGATTTATTCGTTCTTGCTTCACTGCTAAATTTCTGTTTCTGCTCTGATGAAAATGCGTTTTCGACAGATTGCAATCCGTTATCCTTTTGCTTCTGTTGAATTCTACCAGATTCTGCAATCAGCTGTGATTCAATTTTGTCAGCAGTAAATTCTTTATCTTCAAGACGATACAAGTACTGAACGAGATTTTCGTACTCAGCGGGTAGTCTTCTAATCATTTGAAAACAGGTAAGCAGTTCAGGAATTTCAAATCCTGCTTCTTTAACTTCCGCACGTTTTTCAGCTAGTCTTTTGCAGTAGATGCCAATCGTTTCTTCATCCGGTTTGAATCGAATTTCATAAAATTCATCAATCAGTCCGGCTATTCTTGCTCGCGATGTAGGCTCAAAGTTCGTTTTGAGAATATTCCAAGCTTCTTTGCCGTCGTCCGTTTGTGCTATTAATGGTTGAAACAGTCTTTCGACACTTTGATAAATTGAAGTGTACGACCGCACTTTCCGTAGTTTAAAATCTTTAGCTTCTTGAGTAGTACATTCCTTGGGTAATTCAGGTTGGCCGTCTATGAATTCCCAACAGTTTCTGTCCATAAGGAGAACTTTCATATCTACCTTCCATGTAGAATAGTTCCTTGAATTTAACTTCGGAAATGAGTTTGAAACCAGCAGTTGTCTTTCGAAATCCATTTTTTTCAAGACGTGAAATAAAGTTCCAATTTAAACAATACACATCGGCCCCATTCCCATAGGCTCCGATTCTAGACGACGTTTGAAGTCAACTGCATTTAGCATTTCAATCTTAGCTATGCTTTAGGCCCATGACCTATGTTGGAATTTATCCAACATAGCAGAGTGGCAGTGTTGAGATAGAAAAACAAAACTTGGAATTTCATTAACAGTAACATTTTATTGTAGACATTAAAAACAAATATAACGTAAATAAAGCTTCACGTATTGTGAATTCAAACCTCGAACCTCACAGTTACAGAGAATGCATCTTCTTATATCAGGCGAACTGATTTGCATATATGGCATAGAACACTTCTTCTTGAAGACCAAATGCCCGAACATAAAATGAAAATACCAACAGTTACCTTGCTCACTCCAAGCACTTTTTTTAACACTTAAGGCAACAACTAAGAAATTTACACAGTAAGTAATTAAAGTGTGGGGTCCATACCAGATTTTTACTTCCTTTTACGTTGTAAAGGAAGTATTGTGATCACGAAAAAAAATTCACTCAAATTTGGGTCTAAATTTTAATTTTGCTTACCCCTTAATGAATCTTGAGTAGTATTTTCGACCTGTCAGCACGCGCATATGTACCTGGCAACATATAACCAGTCGAAAAAAAAATTTCAACCACCCCCGGGTTTATTAGGACGAGTTTTCTCGTGACGTCTGTATGTATGTATGTCGTATAACTCAAAAACTATACGTCGTAGAAGCTTCTAGCTTGATATGTAGGCTCTAAGTGTTGTCTAATTGTGCACCTCCCCTTGTGGTTGCATTCAAATGTTCCCAACGGGGTGTTTTACCCCTTTTTTGGGGTAAATCAGTGTTAATTTCAATGCAAACTTAAGTAACATGAATTAGAGCGACTACTTGGCGAGATATCGCCAAGCTTTTGGTCGCCAGGTGTTTGACGCCAAATTGGCGTTGTATCTTAAGGTTGGCGACAAATTTGGCGAAAAAATTCTTTTTTTTTTAAATTTGGTTTTAATTTGGGCTTATTAGCGATATTTTGCGAAAAATCCACTGAATGATGTTAAAATCGGCGTATTTAGAGAATTAATCATTGTAAAACATTTTTCTGCATTGTTTCGTGGCAAACTAGAGGTGTAAAAAAATGTTTGAATTGTTATCTTGCTCACTCCAAGCGCTATTTTAACTCTTAAGGTATCTACAAAGAAATTTACACGTAAAAGGAAGTAGTGCGTGGTCCATACCAGATTTTTTAGATAACATTATACACAGCTAAAATATTTATTAGACCAAAAGTTAGTAAGATTTAGAGACTTAAAAAAAGCAATAAATGCTTAACTTTAAAATCGAAACTAAGCGAAAAATTAGATTGAAGGTGAAAGGAAAATATTTTCCTGGAAATCTGTGCTGGAACCAGGCACTACTTTGCTCTCTGCTAAAATTTTGTTTAAAAAGAATGAATCATTTCACAGCAGTTAAGTTTTTAATAATAATTAAGAGGAAGTTAGAATGAAGTTAGCAAGAAGTATAAGCACATATGCTTTAAGAACAAAAAAAAACCTTCCTATTAAAAGCACGAATAATTGAAGACATTTTGACAAAAAATGTTTAATGAGATAACTACGCAAAAATTTATTAAGTTCAATTTTACCTAGTATCAGTTTCAGAACAAAATACATTAAAGTTAAATGCATTAAAGTACACAGTTGATAAACTGACATACAAAAAATACATCAAAGAAATATCTTTTAAATACAAAATTTTACAATAACAAAAACAATGAATTTTGTTTACCTCAGATTCTGCTTCTAAAATCAAGTCTCCAGCAGAGGGAAATGATTTCCAACCAATAATTTGAGTTGGAATTCCTGGTGAAACCTCATTTTGCATCTTCCCGTGTTCATCATACATAGCACGAACCTAGAAAAAAAAGCATAGGAGTTTTCTTAAGCAATCTAGAATAAATTCCAACATTAATTTGTGTCCTCTAATGATTATTTGCTAAAACAAGAAGAAATGGTTGAAAACTTTTTCCTGCAACCAATTAAAAGTAACTGGTTAAAAAATAAGTTTTATACGTTTTGGCTTGATAGGTATGCGTACCCTCATGTAAAAGCTCCCATTTAGTATCTTTTGTGCGAAAAAAATATTGAAATTTATTTGCAAACCTTTTGTTTGATAAAAGGTTTGCATACAAATTTCGATATCTCAAAGTTTTAACAAAAAACTTTGAGAGAATCTCTGTTCAGATTCAAATTTTATTCTGAACTTTGAAAGGAGCCACTGGCTTTCTATCCAGCAAGAAGCATTAATACTTACAATTTTGTATTTCTTATATTGTTAATAACTCATTATTATTTTATTTATTCATTGATTCTATTTTATTTATTTATTTTTTATTATTATTATTATTTTTTTTTTTTTTTTTGTAGTTTAAAGAAAGTTTGCCTTTAGTTTAAGTAGACTGAAATTTGACTCAGTAAAATAAAATTGCTGCATCCTGAAGTTTGGAAATTTGAAGTATCTAATTTCAATACCGGTGAGTAGATAATGTTCTTTAAAATGCATGTCATATTTACAAGAAACTAGTATGAGATATAGAAAGAGAAGAACAATTATGCATTGCAGTGGCGCAGTGAATGTCCGCGGGGCCCCAAAACCAATAAACCATTCAAACGGTAGGTGCGGGGGACCTCAGGGTGTCAAATGTCAAAAAAAAAAGTAGCGCAGTGAGGGGAGTTGATAGGGGCAGAAACACTCCTCAGAGGTATTGGTTTTTACTTTATTGCCATTCCTAATATATTAGTTAATATTCATTTAATAACTTTTGATTAAAAAATTGCATCCAGAAGGCAGTTCTGGCTGCATTAGTTTTGTATTGCATTAAAATAACTCATACAAGATCTAACATTATTCCATTATTTTCAGATTGTTCATTTATGTAAATTATTCAGCTTTGTTTTATATTTACCCATGTTTCCAAGGAAAAGTTAAAGTTTTGTGATAAATATTAATGCTAAAATAAACAACATACTTTGGCCCAGGAAGTTCCAGCAACAAGAAAAGCTCCTTTCTTTAACGTCCCTCTTTGGATCAAAGCAGTAGAAACCTTTCTAAAACAAAGAAAGTAAGAACATAACTCATTTGTTTAGTGAAACATCATCTACTTTGGTTGTAGCAGCTAATACCACTTAAGAGGCCTAAGCTTTATCCGCTTGGCGAAGTAGGAGTTAAAGCAGAAGGGTGTGCTGCCTTGGAATGCAAAACCTTTACAGATACACAATCACCTGCACAATTTTGGCATGGTTCAAAAATGGGGGGGACACTGGAAGTCTTTAGATATTCTACAACCATGGTAACTACTTACAATTAACCACAAAACTTTTTGGTCAACCGAAGTATCGAGCAAATACTCTGCATTTACCCGGTGGGTATTTGGCAGCATTTGGCTTTAAACCTGGAACACTCTAACTCCAAGCTCAGAACCTGTTAACTTGCCTACTATACACCATTATCTTTTTATGCTTCTAACCATTAAAAAAGGTCGATTTAGGTAACTAATATGAATTAAACTCATACAATTATTTAATTCAGGGAGATATTTATCAATATAAGACCCAGTTGCATGATGAGAAATTTTTTGAATTTTTTCACTATTTGTAGAAAAGAAATTTTGAATTATTATTTTAAGTAAATATCATTTGCAATAATTGTAAGAAATTAAGTACGAGAAAGTGCTTAAGATTTTAGAAATGAAAATGAAATTTTTTTTTCAAGTAAACATTTTACTGGTTTAAACAACTTTAACAAAGTAGGTTAAAATAATATTTTCTTACCCTTTAATAGTATCTAAACTAGCTTCTAACACAAGACCTTCAACTGGACCTTTAGGATCTCCACTAATACCCATCAATTCAGCTTGTGTTAAAATAGCTTCAGTCAGTAAATCTAAGTTCATTTTCTGTAAAAATCAAATATATATTCAGAAGTGATTGTTTTCTGGTATTTTCACGATCGATTCTGGTATTTTCATGTTCAAAAATACCGGAAATAAAATATTTTTAATTTTGCTTCCATCTTCCTACCTTCGGCATTTTTTTGCTTTTTCGAATAATCGATAATTTTTCAGATAATTATTATTAATATTCATCAAAGTGAAATGTTCAAATGTCACTCTATTTTTTAACTGAAATAAATTATTTTATTGGTATCTTTTTTTATTTTGATGTTTTCGAAAAAATACAATTGAGTTGCATCCAGTATGAGAATCGAATTTTTCTCATTTTGATGCTTATTACCCTAAGTTAGGAGACAAATAAATGACATATATTTGTATTTGTATTAAAAAATCGTAAATTTAAAATTCTTGAATGAAATTCTGTTTTTATGAAAATCAAAATGTCAAAAAGTTAAAATTTGAAGATCTAATTTAAATGTGTTTGTTTATGAAAGGCAATTAATTATTTTATGTGCATTATTATAAAATTAGGTGTGCTTAAGTAACAAAGGCCTTGGTTTTAAACCCCCCCCCCCCTCCTCCATACACACAAACATTTTCTCTTTAAAACTTTCAGGTATTTTTTCATGAACTCACAATCACCCCTGTATACATTTTACTTAAGACACATTAGATGTATAACATAAATGAAATCAGAGGTGTGTCTAAGGAAAGATATTTGGGGATAAATCCCCTCTAAAACTCAGAAATTTCTCTGTTTTAATTGTAGAAAAGGACTAAAACCCAACCAATTTTTCTTATGGCTATGCCATTGAATAAAAAAGTACTAATGAAATACGTGGTAATACTCAGCCATAGCTGAGGAGGGACACAAGGAACATTGCCCCCAAAATATTTGTTTTTATTTTTTTTTACTGTAAAAAAATTCAAATGAAATGTTTGTTGGTTTCAAATACACCCCTCGAATTATTTTTTTCGAAACTACAGCACTAATTACACTGATGTCACTTAAAATTAATTTGTAAAAAGGTTCCTGACAAAAACATATCACTTTTCCTGCAGCACGTATACAGAAGCTCTTAAATTTACATTCATAACTGTCACGTAATTATAAGTGTATTCAGGTTTATACTTTCTTAAAATCTAATACATCCCTTGCCACTCTTTACAGGCCAATATATTTTAACATATTAGCTTAATATTTTTAAATTTTATGCTTTTTTACCATTATTATTTTTAACTCTTATATTTATTTTCAAAAAACAAAAACCTTTTTATCTTAAGCTGATTTTGGTTTGTATTCTCATTGATTTAATTTTGTAATTGGAAACACTAAAAAATTGTTTCAGTGGTATTCATATAGCACAAAATTGCAACAAAAAGGAATTCAAGATATTTATAACTATAGTTGGGGAAAACGTAATATGCCAGCATTGCAAAAGCAACGCAGATCATAAGCATAGCCTTATGACTCTCCCATATGAGCTTTGCTCCCCAATATAGAAGTAGACTCACCTGACTTTAGCATGGCTAGTTTACATCCATGGCATGCACGATCTTATGCTCGCTTTCATGTTATATAAAAGTTAAATGGGAAAAAAATGTTTTATGCTTACCTTTAAAGCAGAAATTGGTATAGCTTGAATTTCACCACCTAAATCTTCTACTTGTATACCAATAGTCAAGAGACCTTGCTTTACAGCATCCTTTAAAAGTAAACAATTGAAGTTTAAACAGATATATAAGATTAGTGACTGCTCTAAGCATAAAAAGTCATAAATGTAATAATCTCAACAAAATATGTTTTGTTTTCCTTTATTTATGTTAAAATGAATTTAAATTCCAACTTGTGAAAACAAGAAACTATCTGTAGAGTGAAACATAAGAAGTGATATATTTTAAAGCATGTTGCTATAGAAAAAAAATTATTTTAAAGCAATTCTTAAAAAATATATTATCAATCATTACTTAAAAGACAAATGGAAATAACTGATAAATAATATTTTAAAAGTAAATTAACTTCAACTAGCATAGAAATACAGCAAAACTAAAATGTACACAATTTCACACGTTTCAGTGACATACATAGATAATACTTACAATATCACAGGAATTCTTGTCAATTTTGTTGATTGCAACGACTATAGGAACTATAACAAACCAAGGCATACATATTATTATTGAGAAATTTATCTTGATATCATTTTTTAAGTAAGATTCAATTTTAAGTCATGAAAAATTACTTACCATTTGCTTCTCTTGCAAATCTAACAGACTCAACTGTTTGTTCCATTATACCATCATCTGCTGCAACAACAAGTATTACCAAATCCGTAGCATGGGCTCCTCTAGCTCTCATAGTTTTAAATGCTGCATGACCAGGAGTGTCAAGAAAAGTGATTTGTCCTTGAGGTAATTTGACTAAAATGAAAGTAAAATAAGTTGTTGATAAGAATAAATTTAAACATATCTTCTATGAAAAATACAAATCTATGAGATATATCTCTTCTGAGACAATAATTTTTGCTTAGAAAAAAAAATTTGAAGCTCAAGCTAATTCTGCAACTATATTTCTTAGTTGCGATTCATTTTCTATTTGATAGTTAAACAGCACGTTTTACTAAATATATTACTTGAAAGTTTTTTGGTGAAAAAAAATCAATTAATTTAAGCACACTTTTAATAGTCTTTGGAAGAATGTTTTTTTTTTTTTTTAATTCTTTTCATACAACAGTTGAACCTCAATCTCCTTGCAAAAAACTCAAAGGGACAGTTAAAATCATTTTGTTTTAAAGGTGGATACTATTATCCAAACAGCAATCAACAACAAACAATAATACTGGGATCTCAAATGTAGTAGTCTTAGCAATAATTCATTTTAAACATGTTCGAATAAATGAGGTTCAAATGCATTAATAATTGATAACTAAAAAAACGCAGTTTTGGATCGTTAGTGAAAAAAATAGTTCAAAGCATACAATATATGACCAGCTGTAATGTATGAATTGACTATTTAAAGAAAATTGCAGTTTTAAGAATCACTGTTAGGGGTAAAAAATTATAATAGCAAAGGTAGTTGTGAAACACATTTTTCAGGCATCATTATAGTGGAATTGAAAAAAAAGAATCTTGAATTGTAAAGAATAAAATAAAAAATTAAGTTGAATAGAAAAGAAAACCCTCAAAATATATATATTTAAATATAAACAGAAAAAACACAACAGTAATTTTCATCAAAAACTTTGAGCAATGTTATGTTTCTGAAAAGTTTTTTTTTAATATATATATATATATATATATATATATATATATATATATATATATATATATATATATATATATATATATATATATATATATATATATATGTTTAAGCTTATAGAATAATCAAATCTCATTTGTTTAATACTATTTTTTTTCCAAATAAAATCAGCTCATGTTGATAATTCTCACAGCCTAGATTTGAGTGCAGACGGACAAGGACATCAACAAAAACTTAATACTTGAGTAAGATACATGAAAAAAAAATAGTGAAATAAATTGTTACCCGTAAAAGCACCAATATGTTGAGTAATCCCACCAAATTCTTGAGATACAATAGAAGAATGCCGCAATGAGTCCAATAAAGTTGTTTTACCATGATCAACATGACCCATAATCGCCACAACAGGTGGACGTTTGACTAATTCAGAAGGTTCTGGAGGAGGCCTGAAAGGAAAAGATATTGTGAAGGGAGGGAAATGCTTAATCATTAAAAACAGCACATCAAATTCACAACTTTTTAAAAACATGAGAATAGGTACACTACCATACATTCAGCAAAACAAGAATAACTCAAGACTAACTTTGAGAAAAGTAGGTCCAATACAAATTTGTCAAAGACAGCACTCATCTAGTCTTTCTTAAAAAACGAATAATAAATAAAACATAACTAACACAACAACTAAGATTTATTTTCACGTTATGTAAATAAAAATATTTCAGTGCACCAGGAACACTTTTCATAGAATCCCCCAAAATATGAATAGAGACATCTAAAAAAATGAAAATGCTTGAAAATACAGTAATATAATTAGAAGGTTGGCCCAAAAGTGGATATACAGGTTTGGTTTTTCCATGTGCCTCTTTTGATTCCCTGCAGGGCTCCCCTGTTCTGGAGGCCCCTCGAAATACGACATTTGTAACACGGTAAACTAACTGCTGGGATGATCAATTTGCACTCTGTATAAGATGCAGCTAAAAGACATTGATCGTACAAAGCTGGAGCACAACCACTTGGGGCTACAATCATAACTGCTAGAGCTGATGCCTGGAAACTTACCGATTAATCCTAAACTATATATTATGAACATAAGGATTTCTATTAACTAATCTCTAATCCCTCAGACAAATTTCTAGTTTTGCAGCTGGTGCAAAGAAGTAATGCATTGGAAACAAGAGATTAAATAGGCTAATTTTAGAAAGGGCATAGTTTGATATAAATAAAAATTTGTTTATAAATAAATAAAAATTTGATGACACCAAAATGAACCATTCATTTAATTGTGCAGGTCAGAAATGACGTTCTCGCGTTATCATTATAAATGCTCAGAAAATACACATACATCATAACATAATCATCCATAAATATTAAGCAGAAAGATAATATTGTTAGCATTCACATAGTGACAAATTCAACATAAAAATATGAACAGTAAGTAAAACCAAATTTTAAACCATAGCCAGTTCCAGTTTTATCTATATAGATATACATGTACATCAACCCCTCGTCACATCATTCATTCAGATATATCATGCTTATCTTTTGTTTCCCAAAAATTATATTTGAAAGCAATTGCTTTACATTTGGAATCATAGAGAAAAAAATAAAAAAAAATTTTTTTTCATCCTTTTTAATCAAAGAGTAAAACTTTTTTTTCCCATACAGTTGAATTTATTGCAATTCAGTTGCAACATTTCAGACGTATTCTAGAATAAAACATTAGGACATTTTATTTAATTACTTATTTTTGATTTTAAAAGGATAATTGGTAAGTACATTATATTTTCTTTTGTTTTTATTAAGAAAATCATCCTAATATAACAGTAAATTAATCTCTTTGTAGGTGCACATATCATTAGTTTGTACATTAGTCAAATAGTTACTTTTTATGACCTTGGTTATATCGCGCATTACTACTATTAAAATCTGTCCGCGTCTGTCTGTCTGTCTGTCTGTCCGTCTGAAGCTTGAACTCCTCAAAAACCGCTGAGCGTAGAGAATCAAACATAATACCATTCGATTCGAAATTTTCTAAGGAAGACAATAAGACCAACCGCGTAATTGTACGACGTTAATTAGCTGAGATAATTAAACGTTAATTAAATTCTTTGCATTTTTAAAATTCCAAGACATTTATTTCTTTCCGTTGCCATTTTAAATTAAAGCGTTAATTAAATTATTGAACTATTTAAAATTCCGTCTGAAGCTTGAACTCCTCAAAAACCGCTGAGCGTAAAGAATCAAACATAATAACATTCGATTCGAAATTTTCTAAGGAAGACAATAAGACCAACCGCGTAATTGTACGACCTTAAATAGCTGAGATATTAATTAAAACGTTAATTAAATTCTTTGCACTTTTAAAATTCCAAGACATTTATTTCTTTCAGTTGCCATTTTAAATTAAAGCGTTAATTAAATTATTGCACTATTTTAAATTCCAAAATTTTATTTCTTACCGTTGCCATTTTAAATTAAAGCGTTAATTAAATTATTGAACTATTTAAAATTCCAGGACATTTATTTCTTACTGTTGCCATTTTGAATTAAAACGTTAATTAATTGTTGAACTATTTAAAATTCCAAGACTGTTATTTCTTACCGTTGCCATTTTGAATTAAAACGTTAATTAATTGTTGAACTATTTAAAATTCCAAGACTTTTATTTCTTACCGTTGCCATTTTGAATTAAAACGTTAATTAAATTATTGAACTATTTGAAATTCCAAGACTTTTATTTCTTTCCGTAGCCATTTTAAATTAAAGCGTTAATTAAATAGTTGAACTATTTAAAATTCCAAGACTTTTATTTCTTACCGTTGCCATTTTGAATCAAAACGTTAATTAAATTATTGAACTATTTAAAATTCCAAGATATTTATTTCTTTCCGTTGCGATTTTAAATTAAAACGTTAACTAAATTGAACTTTTTAGAATGAACGAGTGTTATTTTTTTCCATTGTCATTTTGAATACGTGTTATAACAAAGTTCTAACAATTGTTTTTATTCTAATTATTAATGACATATTTTTTCTCTGGTACTATTTTGAAAATGTGTTTTTAAATAAAATTGCAATTGCTGTTTTTAGAAGGAACTTTTTTGGCTGCGATCCAAATATTAAAAGAACTTTTTCGTTTAGAATTTTGCAATTAATTTTACATTAAGAAAGCGGTTTGGAAATAATTGTTTTTGATAAGGAATCTTATTTGTTATTTAGGGAGAGTGCTAAGTATGCACTACTTGACATCGTCTTTATTTTTGAGGAAGCATGTGTAAATAATTTGATTGATTCTTTGATGCAGGAAAGGTTTTTAGCGAGCTGCTTAAACGGGGAGTAGTTTGTTAAACTTTTCCTTGGTACTTTAAAGGCGAGCCGCCTTGGCGGCGAGTAGGTTGATTGTTGAAAGTTTTCCGCTCGTGCTATCTGTAGTAAAGAGGGCCCAAGCCGCCTTGGTGGCGAGTATTTGTTGAAACTTGCCTCGCGTGTAGGTGGGGGCGTGGTGCCACGGTATGACGCATCCAGGGAATAGGTAACAGGGATTAAGATGTCCTTGCAAGCGACAAAAGATAGCCTAAAACTGTTTTGGAGACCCAAAGTTTGAGAACTTACAGGGCCAGATGACCTATTTGCAGCTAAATATAGTCCCCACTTCCCTTTCTCCTTTTGTGTGTCTCAATTTGTGTGAGGTATTTTAATATGGACCCTGACTAAAACTGGATCTGCCCTTCAGTGGAATCTGGAATGTAACCATGAGTTTAAAGGAAATATTTACAGGTAGATAAAATATACTAAAATATAGGAAATATGGCACTCTCAATCTAAATATTTTAAATGTACTGGAGTAAATAAAGATTTTAAAGAAAAATATGATTATAATAGTGAAAAAAAGAAGGCAAACTATAAAACTTTCCTAGGAATGTAAATACTAGAATTTAAGGTATAATTACACTTTAGCTATTGATACTAAGAGCTTTGACATATGTTTTCTGGCAGGAGGAAAGGTTGAATCAATTTTCAATGCAGATTCCACATCATCCACAGCTTTCTCTAAATTATTTGTAACTGTATACCTGGAAAACAAAAATTATTCATCTTAATATGTGTTGAATGATTATATTACGTTACTTTCAGATTTGACATAATGAAGTACAGCAATATTAAAAGCAATAAATAATTCCAAAAAGCTTTAATACCTTCTGGTTTTTATCTCTCTTTTTATCCCAGCTAATTAATAATAATACACATCATTTCACCTTTTAAAGAGAAACATTTTACTTGGAAATCCATTAATTATCATATTACAACTGAAATTCAAATAGACTTAGAGATCAGCTGCTGATTTGTATTTAGTCTGATAGTTCATATTGATATTCTTCATTAACTGAACAAATATTTATATTTTTGTAAATGTTGAAGCTGCTGAAAATTGAAATTGAAGATCATACTTCATCACCATCTCGATGATACTAAAACACACCTATATTCCAGGGGTTCTCAAAACGAAACTGTTTAGATGACTTAAAATATATCTTCTGAGCTGTAGCTGCTCTGAAGATGTAGCACATTAATCGGTGGGACATTGATGATTTTTTTTTAATTGTAATATCCATGATACTGCAGCACTATTGTATTCTGAGACTTTACTTCTTGATACATATTCAAGGCATTACTTTTTAACAATACAGATGCAAATTCATAGGATTGTCTCTTGAATACTGCAGGTAATTCACAAATGCCCCACCACTCAATTAAAAAATGAAAACTATGTTGTTTTTTTTATATCAACACATGCAGAAAAACATATAGTAGAACAATAAAATCAGATGATAGCCGATTCACACAAAACCCACAAAGCTTTTTAAAAGGCATGTTTTTATACATGATATTGAAAACTAAAGGACTCCCTGCCACTTAAGCAGGGCAAGCAGATGGACACATCAAAAGAGAGCTCCCTCAGCAAAGGTTAACTGTGAAAGAGAGAGATTTGATTGTTCAAATTTTTTCATACAGGTGGTGAAAATAGACCTTGACCAGCAATTTATTGAAGAATTTTGCATCATGACTAAATGTTAAACAGTAACTTTCTGAAAAAATCCCAGTAAATTCCTCAAACCCTTCCTGCCTGTTACAATAAATCCATGACTCAATAAATCACCAGTAAGTATTGCATTGAAAATATATAGCAAATGAATATTAGAAAACCAAAAAATATTGACGTAACTAATCTATTTGTAACAAGATATTACTAAATTGATGTTGTACCAGAAAGGATCTCTTCTCTTGTTTTCCGGCCAACAACTTTTCAGGTAAGCAAAAAATAGCTAAGCTACAAAAATCTGAAAATTATTAGGAACTTTGGAGTTTTCCTTTCTTGTAAAAACTTTAGAATCTTCAAAATGCCTAAATCAATCAAAAAAGAGGAATTTTCAAAAATATGTTAAAGCCTTAATTTTAAAGGAGATGGGGGATATAGTACTTTGCATTTATCATTTTCAAGAGTTTGATTAATAAACATAGTATGTATTTAGTTGCATAAATAGTGCTCAACCTTCTTTATCATACAAATCTGTCAGAACGATCTAATATAGCAATATATTTAAATACTTTTAGATAACATGAAAACTGAAAAACAAAGAAAATAGCAAACGAAGAATTATTGTTATCTTAACCTTTAGGAACGGGGCAGTACACATGTTGTACCATAATACTTTTCTTTAGAGGACAGGGTTGAAAGTTTCACTCGAACTCTTTGGAGCCGGGGATTTTTTCAAGGTTTCATACGTCTGGTAAGACAGTTTATATCTTCTCTTTTCAATGGAAAAGAAATCTGTGGTTCAACTGTCGTAATAACTGGGTCAAAAGAAAAATTTCTATATGAATAGCCCAGATCGAAAAGGTTAAGTACACATGTATTTTATTCTTACGGTTTCCATCTGACTTTCATAAAAGAATCTATAGCTATTTGGTTTCATTCACATCAATCATCAGTAATACCGAATGAAGATGATAAGTTGTTTTGGAATGTGCCAGTATACATTTTTGATATGCAAACTTGAACATTAACTACGGGCAATGTGGGTTAACTTCATGAGCCCAATATACCCCAGTCTCTAAGTTGGACACCACTGAGTTACATGTATTTCAAGGTGTGCTCGGGAGAATAAATAGAAAAACTTACAATTTTCCTCTAGAAACAAGAGCATCGACATTTTCTGGATAAATACATAAAGCTTTGTTCAAATATAGGAAAGCTTCACTGTGGTTTCTTTTATCAAATAGATCAAGGGCCTTGTTATAACTGTGGAAATCAAAGAAAACAATCAATATTTTTTATATTAAAAACAAGTTTTGTATTGAAACAATTTGAAAAACACTTACTGTATAGTAGAAAGATTCAGATCTCGCTTCTTTTTCAGTTCTGATGCATATTCATTTCGTGGATACGTTTTTCTACCAATTTTGATAAAGAAAACGCAGGATTTAGAAATGATACGCACAATTATGTTAACATATGCACAAAAATACAATATGAGGGAAATATACACATACAGTGAACTCTCACTTATGCACCGGCCCAAAGGACCGACAGAAAAAGACGCATAAGTGAGAAAGACGTATAAGTGAACAAGCCTATTTAAAGGACTAAACGCAACATAGGTTCTAATGAGAGAATGAAGAATGTTTTTATATAAAAGGCACAAATTACTACGGTTTAGCAATTACTGTAACGTAGCTACAATGATAATGGGAAAACAAAAATTGTAGCATACCTAATCACAAACTGTTCCCTTTTAAAACGATCCATAATAGATAATTATCCCTCTCCGAATTCTAGTTCATGTGGTAAAAATGCCTTCCGTGAGCAATAAAAGCGAAAGATTAAAGAGGAAAGTGAAGAAAAATGCTTATTTTTTTTAAAGAAAATGAATTATATTTTTGACATTTTATGGAAAATACGGCGCATAAGTGAAATATTTAGCTTTAGAGCGACGCATAAACGAATGATACTATCATTATTTTGCTATGGAATGTGCTGGGACCATTCAAAGTCGTCGTATAAGTGAAAAGGCGCATAAATGAGGCGGTGTATAAGTGAGAGTTCACTGTAGTACATAGAGTGTATCTGAACAACTTTTTTTTCAAAAAGTAAGCACTCTTTAAATATAAATACAATTCTCCAAAACTAGAAATACAACAAGTATTTTAGGCTATGCTTGCAGGAAATCTCTTGTAAATTTAGTACAGTGGGCTTTAATGAAACATCATGCCCTTCAACTACTATGGGTACCTTTCGCTATCCATTTTCTGTGTTGTGAGTCTTGTTTTTCAGTCTGTAGAAGCTAAAGTAGTTACATGTTGCATAAAATTGAATTTATGTGAATCTACACCGAATTCATCCTCAATTCAGTGGCATGACCAAAATTTTTTCTTCTGTGTGTGTGTGTGTGTGTATGTTTGAGAGGGGGGAGGGGGGTCACAATATTCGGTACATCTATGCATATGCATATTCATATTAAGTACTGGGATTTTCAACATGGTTCAAAAATAAAGTTTCTGGTAGGTGTGATTAACCCCCCAAACAACTTCCTGGCTGTACCAAAAGATTGTATTAGAAACAACAGACATATATAAAATGGAAAACAAAAGAACTCTCAATAGTATAAAAAAAAAGATTTTGATTGCTAGTAATAGAGATGAGTTCGGGCTCACTTTTGAAGGCCCGAGCCCGAGAATTTTTAATCCGAGCCCGCCCCGGCCCGAGCCTGAGTGTATCAAACATCAATATATATTTTTAATTTCCATTTGGGATGCACTGCCATATGGTATATCGTAATAGCAATCGCAAATATATTATAAGTGGGTGCTATCTTTTTGAATTATTATTATCATTATTTTAATTTTTCATGTGCAGCAATTATCAATTGAAACATTTTTAAATATTTCAAAAAAAGCACAAAAAAGAAACATTAAAATTACTACGCCCAAGCGATATCTTTGTTCCATATTTTAAGTAACATGCATTTACCCCCCAAAAAAAGAAAGAAATAGAATGAAAATTCCATTTGTAATTTAAAAAAAAAAAAAAAGTGAAAGTCCTATTACTTTATAGAACTTAGCATCCACTTTCTTCTGACCATTTACACCCCAGCCCAGCAGATCGCTTGCTTTCCGATGTACGGAAGCTGAGAAACGATGTATGGGAGTGGGAGATAAGGTGATAAATGTCATTTTTCTGAAACTCTTCCTGAACAAAGCAATTCTGCCATTAAGAAAAACTGTTCTCACGCTCTTTAAGTACCCCAATATTTTATTCGGTTAACGTTGTATTTCTATAAATACTGACTATCTTAATATGAAATGGAGCCTGAGCCCGCCCGAGCCCGAAAGCTGCTTGAAGTAAAAGGGCCCAAGTCCGTCTCGGGCTCGGGCCGAGCCCGGCTCATCTCTAGTAAGTAAGGGAGGATGCAAAATATTATAAGAACTATCAAGACAATCAAGTGACAAGTTAGATAAGTTGAGAATGATAAAAATGTAATTTTGCAAGTGAAAAAAAATTGCTTTGAGTTTTAAAGAATATCATAATTCTCAGAAAATTCTATGACTTTCTTGATTTTCCAGTTCTGTTATTAACTTAGAGATGTAAAATTTCCGGAAATCCCGGAGTAGTGGAAGGAAAAAATGGGGGGAGGGGAAGGGGAAGGGGAGGGTTTTGGTTTATTTCTGGAAAATGCAAAATTCACATCTTACAAATAAAACTAAGTTATTTTTTTGAGAGAAAAGTAGCAACTAATACTGGGTGTACAGATAAATTATCTTACAGCTACCTGTCAAGTGAGTCATTAAACATTAAAAAAATCACTAAAGAAATAACACTGAAATATAAAGATTATAAATCAATGAGTACATTTTTTTTTCGCTAGCAATGAAAACAAAAATTCATTTTTTCATAAACCCCTTCTCAAAAAACTTTTTTTCCCCAAAATTTAGCTCCCCCCCCCCGACTATTTTCATTTCTATATTATTCTAAGTTAACTTTGAATGGTATTAAACAATTTATTTGCCAGAACTCATAGATTCTAGGAAAACAACTGAAAATATCTCATCATTATACCAGTTGCAGCACAACATGCCAATAAAATTGTTGAAAAGAGAAAAATACATCAACTTACAGAATTTCAAGATAAATTTGTTTGGGCAGTATAAATCATACAGAAAGCTGTGTTGATTTTTTGCAAAACCATGTTTTGATAAGTATTCATCATGAAAGCAAATATTTTGAAAGCACATTAATTGAATTATCTCAAATCTTTTTTGACCTTTCACTGTATTTGTATTAACGTATACATGGAGGGAGATATGGCAGCATAATAATGCTGGCAGGAACAATATGGAAAGAAATAAAAGAAAAAATCTCACCCATCCCACTCTTCGAAAAATGAATACATCCGGTCCTTTTTAACGTTTAGAATAGCATATAATTCATTTTCCCATTCTCTGTCATGAAATGCTGGAGTAAGACCCAAGTATTCAGTATAGCTAGATCCAACTTTTAGGTTCCTATGGAAATAATAAAAATAATAGAAAATGGAGAACATACTGAGCTAATTTTAAAAACAGGAATAAATGAAAACTTTTAAGATGTTCATGTGGATATAGCTACAAGGTCAACAACAGTCATAATGTATATTTTTTAATGTTGAGATTTTCAATAAATTTAAGACGTTTTGCTTATCTGCCATTTGTCAGAACATACAGCAATATCATTGAAAAAAAAAAAAGGAAACTAGTAAACAATTATGTTAGTTAAGCTCAAGTTTATTTTGAAATGAATGGTTCAAGAGCATTTATAAACTACACTTTTTCCAAACAACAATCTTTTAACATGAAGCCATAGGATTGCATTATAGCACTGGAGAAGTTGTACAGCTTGAGCTATCCTAATGAGGAAAATTGAGCAGGTCCATCTAAGTGGAAGACAACGGCCACAACCTGAGCTCAACTAACTTCTGACATTACGGGAAGCTCACTCTCATTTAGAGGACTCCAGTTTTAGTTTGTGCTAAGTTTTCTTGAAATTCTACACAGACTAAAACAAAACACACCAACGCTGCAAGCTTTATGTATTTCCAACAGCAGATCAGCAGAATTCAGATTCAAGCAGGACACTCCCCCAAGTGAGGTCACAGGATGTCACTGTGATCTCCCAAAATATACTTATTGAACAATTTCCTCTAACGACTCTGCTAACTTGGAGACGGTATAAAAAAACTGCAAGTTTTTGAAATTTTTATAATGATGCTCAAAGTCTATTCTCATTAGATACAGGTATCTATGGCACACTAGCGGCGACTCCATTGGACTTGAGGGACCTCGAGTCTCCCGAATAACTTGATTGGAGGGGTATCATTTCTTAGGAGTGGCGAGTGCTTTAGATGAGCAGTTTTCTTTCCTACTTTCCTGTATATTCTTAGAACAGAGCACTCTCTGGAAACAATATTCTCTTACAAGATTTCTACGGCTGGCAGTCGTAAATTTTTACGTTGAATAGAAGAAAACAGGAAAATTTATATTAACAATTTGACGAGGGTTAAACATGTCTTAATAAATAGTCACTTCATTTTCAGGATTTTTACAGCAGCAGATACAGAATTATAGCTTGAATTCTTTCAGCAGCAAGGCCAATACAATAGCACTGGGCTGCATCACTAATTTTTGTTGCAATATATATAAATATACATACCGAGTGTAAAGGGGTAAATCTTCTTGGGATATTTTTCCCTGCAAAGAGAAAAAAAAATATATGAAAAGTTTTTTCAAATATTGTTATAAGGTACAAAATAACAGTAATGCTTTTTTATTGCAGAGTTGAAGAGGCTAAATGAAAATTTACCGATAGACTTAACTTCATAAAAAAAACATATTAACAACAAAAAACATGTGTAAGTACTAGGGGAAAAGAAAAGGAAAAAAAAAAAGACAGAAGAAAAAAAGTAGCTTACATAGTTTAATAACTAGAAGTCTTTCAGGACTTTTTATTGCAGAGTTGAAGAGGCTAAATGAAAATTTACCAATAGACTTAACTTCATAAAAAAACATATTAATAACAAAAAACATGGGTAAGTACTAGGGGAAAAGAAAAGGAAGAAAAAAAAGACAGAAGAAAAAAAGTAGCTTACATAGTTTAATAACTAGAAGTCTTTCAGGATTTTATTATTATTATTGTTGCAAAAAACTGAAAGGCTGTTCTGCTGAATATATTCTATACATTTTCATTTTATATACTTTTGAAAATCTTTTATCACCATTTATTTTTGCACATTCAATTGTTGTTGCTATAAAACCAATTTTTTGGAAGTAGTTCTGTACCAGATTCTGTGCTTCAGCAGCCAAGATGATAATGCCAATTTTCATATGAGCATATACTTTGAAAAAATTATGTTTTCTGAAAACAAATAATCTGTAGAATATTTTTAAAACTTCCCTAATGACTTACTCAAGACGACTGTAACTTAAATTGGGGGTACAAGATAGTAATATCTTGCTTTTCAATATTAAAAAGCATCAGCTATGAGGTTCCAATAACAGTATTGTAAACTGATTATGCTTGAATAGTTTATCCCTGTGCTTTCACTTTCATATTTCCTTCACATTATTATCGAAGATGATTAGCCCAATGTAGATAAATGCACCCATATTAATGTAACAAGTAACAGGTGGAAAATATATCTCTAGACATTCTTTTTTTTTCCTTTTCCCTCATTTCCAATGACATCAAACCTTCCAAGGTCAACAAAACCTGACTAGTTGAAACTTGATTTTAAGATATACACTACTTACGAGTGCAAATGAGTGAAAATATCAGTTTTGTTGGAAAAAATTCCCTCTTTCTTTCACGTTTTTGCTGTTATGTAGCTTTATTTGTTTGCAAAATTTGCTCACGTATGTGGCTAATGCATTGCAGCAGTCAGTAATTGTTTTCCCACTTTTACATATTTTTTTACTGCAATGCTATCATTTTTAGCTATACAATTTAAATATATGCGAGTACTATTGATTTCTTGAGCTACTGTATATACTAGCATTGTATTTCCCCTATTTTGCAGATTATCGAAGAAATTTATATGTCCGCAGCTACTGTGCCACCCTATTTTGAGGATAATTGGAAGTTTACTCTACACTGAATATTGGTACTTTGAGTTAGTTTGAAATTTCATAAAACTGACATTTGATGAAGCATACACAGTCAACTATAGATAACTCAAAGTCATGGCTAAAACCTACCAGATATTGATATTTCGAGCTATGAGAAATTCTTTCAACCTTTTTCAGAGTTTGGAACACAATAAAAATTTCCCAATAAAAGAATAGTAGAATTATAGTGAGTTGATTGAACATTGTGAAAATAGCTTTAGGTCAAAGAATCATGCTTTTGTTTTATGCCTAGATACATTATATTTTATATGATGTATAGCAAGCAGATGTATTTTCAAGGTTAGCTCTGGTAAAAGCTAATCTATGGGTCACAGATAAAAAACTTAAATAAGAAAAACAACATACAAGTGGAGCTTCATCAACTGTAGAGCTATCCAAGGTGACAAAAATTTTTCGACGATCGACATCACAACTCCATACAGCAGCTGAAAAATATCAGTATTGAGCTTGATCTCGAACACTATTAGTAAAACCACATAACTGCTTCAATTTAAAATAAAAACTATTGAATTCTTATTACCATGGAAATACAGGACAACTTCAATATCCCTGAAGATTTTGCAGCTCAATTTGTCATTGGCTAAAATTTTACGCCATCACAAAGTTCATACTACACGAACTTCGAACCTAAACTTTCAAACAGTAAAATCTTTTGCAACTGACACCTCTCAAATACAAACACTTTTTTATTCAAAAATGTAATTTCAATTTCCTGGCGGTAAGGAATTTAAAATATTGTTGCCTCAGCTCAGGAGAAAAGAGGGAAAGATCTATGTAAGAATATTATGCCTGAACTTACAATAATCCTTCTTGAAGTCGCGGTTGGAAATGGCTATGTTGGCTGGCAATTCAAATGTTAAAAATGCATGAGGCATTAACTATTATCTAAATCAGGATATAATCAGATCTTTAACGGCTTCTTTCTGCAGAAGATTGAAATTTTATGCATGTAATTCAGAAAACAGCATTTTCTATGAGTTATACAATGCATAGCTTCTAATGAAAGAATTTTGGGCATATTTTGCTTATGAAGTTATGCAACAATTTTATTGCACAAAGGTTATATTGGTATTTTATAGAGGATCATAACTAATTAGAGAGCAATATTTCTATTAGTGGTTGTTACTAGTATTTGATGCAATTAAATAAATATCAAAGCAGTATGAAAATATATAACTCAAGTTTGTACAATATTCTAATAAAAGTAAGAAAAGGGAAATAGCCCTCAAAATAAAGTAAAGAAACTATAAAGACTGATTTAAAAAATAAATATGGATAGAAGATAATTATGATTTGTGGTAGAAAATGCACATCCTACCTCTTATCAGGTCACCTGGAAAAAGTTCACCACCGGCAAATTTGATTTCAGCAGGTAATTTGGGGAGATACATCTGAAAGAGAGGGCAAAATCTTTACAGCAATTGCTAGAAACTAGCAGGCAGAAATATTTTTCAATATTCAGAGTTAAATTTTGAATGCATATTGATATTACAAAATAAATAATATTTAAATTTCAGAAACCAAGGAAAATGACAAACTATTAACTTGAATCCTTAAAATGTTGAGCCTTTTTAAAAGAAAATTATTATCTGTAGTTCAAAAAAAAAAAAAAAAAAAAAAAAAAACACTTAACTGATTCAGTTATTTTGAAAAAAGCATTATTTGTAGTACAAGCAACAAATAATTTCACTTTGACTTTGAACATAAGCAAGTGTCACAATAGATACTTTTAAATAAAATAGATCTAATACAGACGTAAAACAGATGAAATTAATACAAAAGAGGTGTCTGTTTTTAAATAACTGAGCATACCAAACTAAATTCAGTGCTGCAATAGCCCATAGGGGCCAAGGCTAATGCCCATCTCAGTTTTGGTGACCAAGAGCTCTAAAGTGCTAAGTACTCCAGTCACTAAATACATTGCAAAAAATAGGGTAGAAGATTTTTTGTTTTTAAGTTTTACATATTAGTACCAACATGGAAAAAACAAGTTATCCAACATGAAAGACCCTGGGGAGGAATGAAAAAAACAAAAATTGATGCCTATTTTTTTGTATTTTTCAAAATATTTCAGAAACGGTTAAACTTAGGGAAAATTTATTGATATGAACTTTAAAGAATGTTGAATTTCCTATAACTTTCATTGCTAAAACTTTTGTGTTACATGAATAGCAAGCTAGCTGAAGCTCTTTGAAAATAAGAGTTTTCCTCGACTCAAAAAAAAAAAAAAAAAAAAAAAAATCATTAACTCCTTAAACAAGGAACATTTATTATTACAATTTGAACAGAAACTTTTATTTGAGAAAGTTTAACAACATTTTTATCCTTTTGCTTCCAGCATAGAAAGACTTAATTTTCTGCCAAAATAATTAATTTATTAATCTTTTAGAAAAGTATACAGAACAGAGTCTGACTCTAAACTAAGAGTTGAGGTTTATTTTCTGACACTCACCAGTATGGATAAATCATCTAGTTTCATGCAACCATCATGTTTTGCTATAACTAAAAGCTTAAATTCCTCCGGACTTGTATCGTTGATGACTTTCAACAACAGAATGCTTCCTCTGTCCAGGCTCTGTAAAAATAAAAAGATTACAAATCTTATATGAAGAATGATCTCACTTACACAAGGTTAATATTGTTTTGTTCACTAACTCCAGTATATTCATTATTACTTATTAACTTGTAATGAATGAAATTTGTAATGGTTGGATAGCATTTATTCCTAGATTTGGAGTTTTTAATTTACTTTTACTATTATAGCCTAAAATAATAGTGTTCAATAATGAAAACTAGACAGTAGCTCTAAAACATATACTGAAAAATGAATTAACACATAGAACAATACATAAAAACCTATTAGAAAAAAAGATTTAATAATCTATCATGTACATTAAGTTGTTGATTTAGCACACAGAAAGTGAAGATTTAACCAAAACAAATATTTAGGAGGAAGAATTTCACTAAATTCATAATTAAGAACAAAAATATGGTGAAAGAAGGCATTTTGCATTTAAAAATGCCATTATTTAAGTTTCTAAAATTGCTACATACAACATTTTGTATTCTTCGGACTAAGATTTAATAACATCATTCGCTGTCAACATCATATTTTCTTTGTGGAAAATCTTTCTCAGTGCAGTGGAACTAACTGAAATAGGTGCTTGCAAGGCATCTCTTAATAATTTAAGAGGCTTGAAGTACTTAATACATTTTTGTTCAAAGTGAACTGGAAACGATAAACTTGCACATAAGAACAATTAAAATTTCACACTTTCAATTTGTTGCGACCTTAAACATACTCTAATTTCTTCAAATTTTTATTTGGCAATTTGCTTTGCTCAGTGAAACAAGGGCAGCAATGTACAGATAAATATAAACTCTATTTTCGCATATGAATTTGGACTACCCTAATATAAGTCTTAGAACCTTGTTTTCCATGGGGTAATATTTAACAACAATTAGACATAAACCAAAACTGTGTAAGGGTGAATTAGTCCCAGTTGAATTTCCCAAGCACTTCCAATTAAACTTTGAGCGACCGTAACATAAAATTTCACTTTTAGACATTTCACTGCGTGAATTTACTGTCCAGAATTTTGGAAAAAAATACTAATAACTTTTGGGACTTAAATTTTCAACTCAAGCAGATTTCCAAATACCCAACTCAATTACTTGGAGGGCAAAAAAAAAAAAAAAAAAAGAGGGGCCATAAAGTAGAAGACATGGCACTTAAAGGGTCAAAAAAAAAAAAAAATTCTCATGTGTCTCGTATAGTAAACATCATCGCATGACAAGCTATAAGAAAAATTTCAGGTTTTATTTTAATCTATGACACTGGAACTCTTTTTATTGCTTCAAAATCACGCTGACAATGGGCCCTCTTGGTGCTAACCGAAAACATGAAAAAAAAAAAAAAAATCCTGTGCATTATAAAACTTTGCTTTGCAGCTTTTCAATGCATATATATAGATTTTTAAAAAATGTACATAAAACCAACTTACGCTAAAAAATAAATCTCTTCTTTGCAGCTCAGAATTTTTACGAAAAACTTCTATGGGTAGAGTAGGAATCTGAGGCTCTACAGGAAAAATTTTTAAATTTAGATATAGAACGCATTTGTGTACACAAACACGTAACAAAATGTTTCGTTGCAATACAATTGACAACATCAAAGAAAATATCCCACAACCAACTCATCATAATTCAAAGTCACCGGGGATCGACAAAAACCTTTGAAATATTGATATTTTTACTTATGAGAAGTTCCCTACTCAATAGTTTGGGTAGCCTACTTTTTATGCTCTGATCAAAGTCTACTCTGATCAGCCTACTCAATAGTTTGGGCCTTGATGAAACTTCACAATAAAGAAATATTCAAGTTATAAGGCTCTAAGATATTGCAAGTTGACTCTTCAGATCAATTTATGTGAAGAATCTCATAGCAATTTTAATAGTTTATAATGTCCCAAAACATTGCAACATAAAAAAAATATTTTAAGAAATGGTGTTATAAGAAAATTGTTTTAAAAAACATGAGGTGAAAAGTGTGAAATAAAAAATAAATAAATAAAAAATAAAATAAAATAAATAAATAAAAAATAACTAAATAAAAGGCTCACAACAAAAATATTTTCTGAGCTAAATAGTAAGGGTAGCTGACTTGAGTGCCAAAATTTAAAGAAAAGCTAAAAGTATGGGAAAAATGCATGAATACAAGAAATTTATATTTTCTGCATATTCATTACCACAATATTAGCATTCCCCGATTTTTGCAATCTATCCCCATATTAAACTAATTCAATTTTAGTTTCTAAAAGTTTACGAAAAAGATGATAAAGTGATAAAGACTGGAAAAAAATTCTTATTTTTACGGGTAGCTCGAATTAATTCGAATGTAACTGGATTGATTTTCTGCAAGGTCGTGGCAAAAATACGAGCATAAAAGTACTCTCCTCCGAAAATAAAATATAAAATTGGTTGAAAATAATGGTCAATACAAAATTAGTGGTGTCAAAGTATAGCAGAATCACATAGTCAAATAAAATGATCCACTTTTGTAGAAGCAGATGCAATCGGATTTTAAAATGCATAAAAAATTGGAACTAAGTCAAAAATCGTAATAAAACAGTTCAAATGCAAAAATTTTATACATAACTTTCAAAAACTGAGAAATAAGTTGAAGAGACACCAACATTTAACGTTTTGGATCCGGGCTGTTTTTTTGGAAATTTTTCTTTCGACCCAGGTAGTACAACAGTTGAACCACAGATTTCTTTTCCATTGCAAAGAAAAGGTATAAACTGTCGTACCAGACGTATAACACCTCGAAAAAATCCCGGCTCCAAAGGGTTCGAGTGAAAATTTCAAAACCGTCCTCTAAACTAGACGAGACTTATGGTACAACATGTGTACCGCCCGGTTCCTTAAAGTTTAATAGAAAACCATATTTTTGGTAGCAAGTTTTTTTCAATTTGGCTCCAAAAAGAAATTTTTGCAATTTTTTATAGCAGCTTGGCACATCATTGATGATTGGTACAGCTGGCACATCCCTGATTATGAACACAAGCCATTTGATCAGAGCATAAAAAATAGGTTCACAATAACCCAAACACATTTCAGTTTCAGGAGTCTAGGGGTGCAACCCGAAAAGGGCACATATGAAGGAAAAAAGTCAAACAATGTGAAAAACAGTTGAAAAAAAAAGGCAAAATAGGAATGGGGCTAGGGTACAAGAACATGGAGAAGAAAAACTCAACTAGAAGGTATTGCAACCTCTCGCTTAAGCAGGAAGAAAAAAGCAAGTGGAGAGAAGGGGGTATTATGCTCAAGAGAGGTAATCCCTTTTCTGGTCAAAGTAGATAACTTTCAATATCTTTGATTTGAACAATCATATCTTGAAAATATAGCTTCACCAAAGTGAAAAATTTCTCAGAGGCCAGTCATATACAGGGTTCTACAAAAACCCAACCTACCCGGGGTTTTTACGGGTTTTTGTATGTTTAAATTTTATTTCTTATGCGGGTATTGATATATAATGTATGCATTCATTCATATAAAAATATATATATTAAGTTCAAGTTCTGAATTGCATTTAATCAATGTCAATGGATTAATAATTAATATCATTAACAATATCAATTAATAATATCATCAACCAAATTGTAATATTTAATGTATATTTAAGAAGCTTTGGACGTGGTTTCAGCTATAAACTTTTATCACTTGTCTTTTACAAAATAGAAGAACTGTTGCAAATCGGCTCTTCTATAAATACAGGAACATTTTGTGTGTGAAAGTTTTAAAAACTTAAATCTATACCATTAAAAAATTAAAACCATTTGCACTCGTTTATTAATAAAAATAATCATTTTTTCTCATTAAGTAGCCTGCTTCAATGTCTAGTCATGTCATTTGCATGTTTTTATAAGGCACATCTCAATGAAAGGTGTGTGTCTGAGATAATTGAGGTGTCTCCCTACTCCCCCCCCCCCCGAACTCCTATTTTCAAAGCCAAAACTGATTAATTTCAGGTGGGGGAGTGGGGACTCTTAATCATATTTTTTTTCTTTTTGGAAATAATCTAAAGAAAAAACTAGGTTAACATTAGAACTTTACCAGGGGGGGGGGGGAGTTTCCCCCCATCCTTTATGCCGGATATACCAAAAATGAGACTATTTAATTAATTAAAAAATAACTGATTCGAAATTTAGACTTCGGCCTTCGAAGTGCATTTCAGGGGGATAAGTTCGAATTTTGTGCCAAGTTTCAGCTCTGCAGGTGCTGTGAGCTCTTCTGGCCATTGGTTACAAACATACATACAAACACACAGAGCCTGTCATCTTTATATATATAGATTATGATTTGATGATTATCAGCATCGTTCAAAGTGGAGCTACCGTCAACAAAGAGAGACATTAGACATCTATGTTTATAAAATGAAGGGCTCGGGCGTAAATAATGGTAACTGCATTTATAAAATCAAAAGTATGGCTTGTGAAAACTTCGAAAAATGACTGTAAGAAGTATTTTGATTTTAAAAACAAAGTGAGTGTGTGTAGGCACATTATTAAGGGATGTGTTTATCCTTAACCCTGTAATATTTCTGTTCATGTGCCCACATACCATTGCTTTCACCAAATGATTCGAGTTTTACAATTTTTTCAGATACCACTATTTACGCCCCCGAGCCCTTCAAATATTGCAATGCTGTCTCCAACTTTGTAGAACTGCCAAACATTATTTTGCTGAAAAAGGAAATTTTGAGAAAGACTCACTGACCTCCCATCAGGACACTTCTGCCAATCATATCACTTATTTGATTCATGAACTATTCATCGCAATCTGCTTTAATTCCTTACACATACAAGCAATGCTAAACATTATTGAAAATAATAATGACAAAGAATGAATAGATTTTGTAAATAAAAATATATGGTAACTAACTACCTTCCAAAATTGTGTACTAAAAATTTATATTGCATTTAGAGAAAAATAATCACTCTCTCCCCTTCACTAATATTTTAAAGATCAGTATCTTATTCAAAATATTGTCAAATACTTAAGGAGTATAGATCAATGTAATGAAAAAGATTACCTGGCCTTTCTTTGCTTTCAAAAGAGTCATCTGACTGAAAAAGCAGATCTCGTTTCTTTTTTATGAATTTGCAAATTTTAACTTTCTCCGTAGTAAATTCAGATCTAGGAAAAATCAGGAATTATCATACAATAATAATTAAATAATAATACAATAAAAGAAAGAGAGAGAAGAATACAATATAAATATGACACATCTCTTTTTACAAGTTTTCTGAATTTCAAAGTCAATTTGCAGTTATTTTTCTAAATTCTTCACCATTTTTTACTATCATTATTATTTTTTCATTTGTAAGGTTTATATAGCATATCATTGATGTCAATGGTTGCATATAGCTGGTCTGTTTAAAAGGAGTATCCTTGTAGGTCCTAAATCTTTTTGGTTGATATTGGATTTGCTGAAGGTAAGAGTGTCATGTGTTGGTAGCATTTCGCATTTTTAAAATTTTTTTAACTTGGAAG
>JAXGGA010002679.1:0-116854 GCA_038373865.1 Uloborus plumipes
TTGTTCAGATTACATGTATAATTGAAACATACCACTCTTAGTTTTTAAATGTAAGAAGGTTTGTTCATGCATATGAAGTTTTGCAGTCTATGAAAATGGGATGTTTTCTAGCATTCCACGTGCAGCCCTCCTTAGAAGCCAGCAGCGTTGCCAGATTGACAAAAGTAATTTTTTCCTACTTCCTATGATCTTACCTTTCTAAAAAAAAATTCATGGCGAAAAATACCCAATAGTATATTTATGAATAATATCTTTATACAGTCGGGAAGTTTTGGTCCGATTGACCCCGCTGTTCCTATACACCCTATTTTACGGTACTTATGGGAAATTTTATAAAATTAAATATTCGAAACGACTCTGAAATTCATTGGAAAGATAAAACATCTAGTAGTAAAATTATCAACGTAGTAAAGAATTAAATTGAAATTATACAGGGTCCAAATCAAACGTACCCAATTTGAAAAATCTATTTAAAAAAAAAAATAAAGCGCTACGAGTGTGATATTGGCAAAATTTAGCAACTAAATTCTTAAAGTTTATCAGATTTTTTTTTCTTTTGTCTCGTCTGACGTGATTATACTTTTTATGAGGAGACAAAGGGGAAAATGGCATCTCTGTAAGAGAAGACACAAACTGTTCTCTGATATGCAGTGCAGAGCACAAATCGGGAATAACAGTGCGAAGAATCAACCATTTTATAAAAGAAGTACACCTCAATATAAGAGCATTTCAAAACATTATTTGCACGGTTATTACGGATTTGTGTACGCAAACCACGTCAGACGGGGCAAAAGAAAAAAAAATGCTGGTAAACTTTAAAAATTCAGCTGCCAAATTTTGCCAATATTATCCTCGTAGCGATTAAATAGTTTTAATCGACTGTTCAAATTGAGTACGTTTGATTCGGATACCCTGAACTATAGTTGCAATGTTTATCTATCAAGAAATATGTGTATTTATCTACTCTTTCACTAACGGAATAGTTTCTGACGTAAAACAGTGCATTTGTGGCTTGTCTCATTTATTTTCTGATGTATGCGAATAAAATTAGTTGAACTATGAACATTTAGACAACAATTTAATATTTGTTTAGCATAAAGAGAGAGTAACGATTGTTACGACAGGACAACACCGTGACTGCCTGGCCATTTTAAACTGTTCTTCAGGGTCATTTGAAGGGATTTCTTTCACAGAAAGCTATTTTATTGCGTCTGTAACGACTTCCATCGGATAGCTTCATCTCAATGGAACGGATAAAATAACGTTACAGGTCACTGGATCTTGAGAAGTTGTACGTCTCCGTGCCCTGCAATGGTCGGGTGTTTACCACCGTCTTATGTAACAACAAAATTTTTCTGAACTTTAATATGCTGATGATCAGAAGTCTAGTGTTCGAATAACTGAACGTTTTTTTTTAAATGTTTTTTTCCGCTATCTTCAATCTGACATCTTGTATAACGTCATAAGTTTTTCTTTTATGGTATAGTTAACATGGGGGGATCTTTTAATTTTTTTTGCTCAAAATAGGATTTTTACCAATTTTAGGCATCTTCCCGTGCATATATACATGTATTAAAAATGTATTTTCATTTCTTTTTTTAATAGTATAACAGACAAAAACAAAAGTGAGCATTTTAATTAAATGGATGGTGCACAAATTTATCTGAGCACATTTTGTGCTAATTTTAAATAAAAGTGAAATGCTTGGCAGAATTTTATAACAGTTACTCGTACTTTTTAAATCATCGTTGCTATTTAAGAGCTGCGATTTACAACTGTGCTTTTTCACTAGTTTAAAAATTAGTCATAAGTGAAAATAACCTTCTTCTATGAATGCATTAGGGCAGGCAAACATAAAACACAAGGTAGATAGTAGGGTGGAGCGATTTTTTTTTCCTTCAATAACACAGGCCAACAAAAAAAAACCTTTTTGAAAACTTTTTTAATTTTAATAGCTGATCTTGATAGATTTTTATGTGCTGAATCCAAATCTGCTTGTAGTTTTTATGTATCACCCTTAGTTTCCAAGCAAAATGTATTTTATTATATAGTCTAATACCCATTTACAGTATATAGGGAAATCAATGAAACACTGTAGAATCGTAAAAATGGTTTGTATTTACAGTAAAATACTTGGAATAGTAATTTTATGTGATGATACAAGGTTCACTTGTCAACTGGAATTGCTTTATATTTTCTTTCCCTTTTTTCCTTGAAGCTTCTTGTGTAGCTTTTCCTGCGATGAATAGCTTGCTGAACTTCCCGGTGAAGTGACCAACAGTAATCCCCCATCATGTTGTAGCATGTGTTTCAGCAGTGCTGCCAACATCATCTTTGTTCATTAGACCTATTTTTTCATGTTATCTTAACTATGAAAAAGCTGTTAAATTCTAAAAATGTTTCTTTATTTCATGAATGTAACTATAAAATGTGAATAAATGGTGGGTGATACAACTTTTTAAGCATCATATTTGGATTCAGCAACCTAAACAACATAAGAATAAGGTATTTTCATTAAAAAAGTTTTTTCATCGTTGGCCTGTGTAATTTATTTCGGGTGGTGTAGGATAGTTGCTCCATCAAATCAACATCCTGAATATAAAATATCTTTTAAAAATATTGATATTTAATACTGCTCCAACAGCGTTAAACATTTTATAAAATCATAGAAATTGTTATTTTTCAGAAAAAAAATTTCTTTTTTTTTTAAATAGTTATTTTTGGCCGGAGTGGAAAAGTTGTTTTATGAAATAAACATTCTAAATAAAGGAGACCGGGGCTATTTGGCATAAGGGGTACGTTGGCATTGTGCCTTTATTTTCTAGTACACAGTGCCCACAGCGCTGCCGTCGTGATGAGACATACTCGGCAACCTTCTGCATCATCCACAATAGTTATAATGTCTTGCTAGCGTGTGTTCGAAAAATATGTATTTTTTTGTGTTTTTCTTTCTGGTGAGTAAATTTTTTTTTCAATTTGCTTTTCGGTTTTCAGTACTCTTAAATTTTTTTTTCAAGTACTCCAAGTTTATGGTGGATACAGTGACTAAGTAGCCTGGGGATTGATGCAGTTACTGGATTCCCAGTCGTTTGTATTCGGGGCAGGGCCACCATGTTATCTAGAAAATGCCTTTGGGGCTAGTTGGCATTTTCAGCTTGGGGTATATTGGCATAGGCCAGCGATCTATGCCAACTTATCCACCCTTGATGTTGGCGTGACATTGCATATTTATAGATACCTACACAGACCTAACTGATGTCCCTTCTACTAGTGCGGGTAATGCTGGTGTTTAAAATGTTCCTACTACTTGTTAGGGGTAGTACTAGTGTTAAAAATATCCTTATTGCTAGCGTCGAAAGGAGTGAACCTTCAATCCCCACTAATGCAACCCGCTCCTCCGAAATATGTCGATTTGTGACCCCTAAAGACGTTCAGCCTTTTCCAAAAGCAGGGCCATGAAAACGGACAATCAGAGGAAAAAACAGGAGGCACTGTACAATCTAAACTGGCACTCCAGGAAAAAAAAAAAAAAAAGCTGAGAAAATAAAATAAAAACACTTTACGTTGATGGGACAAAGAAAGAAAACAAAAACTGACTAGGAAATCAAAGAATAATCATAAAGAAACTTTTAAAGAAGGAAGATATTAGTAGCACTGAAACTGATGAGCCTTTCTCTGATGCTATACCGTATGCTGATAGTGAGGATGGCTATGATTTCTTGTTTCCTCAGTACAGTGATGAGAATAAAGATGAGCCATTTCTACTGGATCTGGTCTGCCCCAACCTTCCTACAGTCTCCACCTGCAGATGAGACAGCATTAAATACTGCTGTTGGAGCTGATTAGGTGAGTATGGGATAGTGAAGTATGAAGCCCGCAAATATCCAAGGCAAATAATTAAAGTCGATTACGAGGACTTTTCAGTCTCCACTATGGTGAAAACTACAAAGTATTGAATGTGACTAGAGCCGCCCGACGCTCATCTGAATAGAAGATTAACTCTCCATTCAGATGAGTAAGAACCCATCTTTTGCAGTTGACATGAAGCATTTGTAACCTACCTACAATGCTCATACCTGTGTTTTAAAGCTTTGTTTTGATATATTACCTTATAATATATTTAAATAAATATTTAAAAAATAAAAAATTGTTATATTGCTGTAAATTTATCATTTCAAACAACGTTGTGCCAACATACCCCGATGCATCTGCCAACCTACCCGACTCCGGGGTAAGTTGGCACTGTTGAGGAGTCTTCGGAAAATATTTTTCACGAATTTCACAGAGAATTTTAGATGATGTTCCTAGTGGTTTTTTGTAGCTCAGATGTTACCCTATTAAAGGCATAAATTACTTTTACCATACGTATAACAGAAAAAATTAGAAAAATCGAGAAGTAAAAACTATGCCAAATAGCCCCGGTCTCTCCTATAAAATGACTTTTTAAAATATTAATATTTAATACTACCACAATAATGTTAAACATTTCACAAAATCATAGAAATTATTAATTCTTACATTGGTTAAATGATTAGTTAATGGTTATACTTAAAGGCACATTGGATGACAATGATTAAGAGCAAGAATCTGAGAGAGTGTCACGCCTGTGATTCATGACCTCTCAGATTTTTTCCAAAAAATTACCAAATGTTTATTATCTTATTGAAAGACCAAATCCAGAATGTTTTGCTCTAAAGTTGAGTTGTTTAGTTTTTATGGACCCCTAAAGATGAAGGTGCGGAATCAAAAATTAAGCGGATTTTCAAGACATGGAAGTTGCCTTGAGCCAAAACTCTTACCAGGAACTGTTTAACTCCAATTTCTTTTTGTATATGGAATATAGAAGGTTGATACTTTACAAAATGAGTGTTAAGTTTGAGGTAAGTTGTTGCCGTAAGGTCAGTGAAGGCCCTCAAAACAAGGCATTTTTGACGTTTTTTAGCGTTTTTGAGGTCCAAAAACAGCATGTACATTTCAGTTGGCACGGCAAAAGTAGTTTCGTTTGAAAGACCAGTGTAAGCACTTTAAATTAATGTATAAATAACCGAGGAAAGTTCAACGTGCTTTAAGTTGCGTAAGGCCAAAATATGAAAAATGTCATATTTTAGCGATATTCAAACGGTCATAACTTCGTCTGCCAACAACATGTTGAAATATTTTTTTTGCCAATGTCATACTCTATTCTTTGTCTTAACAGAACAGTTGAGTCCTTTGAGGCGAAATGTGAAAATTTTTTTTACAAAAAATGTATTTTCTCCTGTGTATTTTTTGTAAAAAAAATTTCACATTTCGCCTCAAAGAACTCAACTGTTCTGTTAAGACAAAGAATAGAGTATCACATTGGCAAAGAAAATATTTCAATATGTTGTTGCCAGAGGAAGTTATGACCGTTTGATAATCGGAAAAATATGACATTTTTCATATTTCGGCCTTACGCAACTAAAAGTACGTTTAACTTTCCTGGGTTATTTATACATTTTTTTAAAGTGCTTACACTGGTCTTTCAAACGATACCACTTTTGGCGTGCCAACTGAAATGTACAAGCTGTTTTTGAACCTCAAAAACGCTAAAAAACGTCAAAAATGCCTTGTTTTGAGGGCCTTCACTGACCTTACGGCAACAACTTACCACAAATTTAACATTCATTTTGTAAAGTTTCAACCTTCTATATTCCATATACAAAAACAAAATTGGAGTTCAACCGTTCCTGTTAAGAGTTTTGGCTCACAGCAACTTCCATGTCTTGAAAATCCGCTTAATTTTTGATGCCGCACATTCAACTTTAGGGGTCCATAAAAACTAAACAACTCAACTTTAGAGCAAAACATTCGGGATTTAGTCTTTCAATAAGATAATAAACATTTGGTAATTTTTGGGAGAAAATCTGAGAGGTCATGAATCACCCCATAATGTTAGGCGTGACAGTTTCTCAGATTCTTGCTCTTAAAATATCTTCCCATACTGGTCTGTATTGTATTTTGATGTGTTAAACCCAACTCCGCTTCGCACCATTTATTGTGTGTGTGTGTCTATATATATATATGTGTGTGTACTTTTTTTTTCTATTTGAAATTTATTTGAGGTGAAACTTTTTTAAAGTTTAAAACATATTTTATTGCTGCCTATCCTTAAAAAATAATAATAATAGTGATAACTATTATCTCTTTATCAAAATATTAACGTGTTGTGCATAAAGAGCGAATAGGTTATATTTACCGTTTATCTGCTCTATATATTGCACGTTTGTAAAATAAAAAAAAATCATTTTTGAATTGATGTCTTGACTAACTTCATAATTAGTATCATTTTTCATTATTTTTGGCAACAATAAAAAAACGGAAACGGTATACATTATGACAGAGAAAATCTTTAAAAAATGAACCACCAATGTTTTGTATTTAGCATTTTTTTTTTTTATTATTACTATTTAAAGGCAAATAAAAGAAAACTCTATTAAATATAATGTCGCTTTGAAAAGAAATGGGATTCCTAAACCACAAGGGCCCTTTGACCTGGGCCCAGTTGACCCGTTCGTTAATCAGGGCCCGTTTACCGATCACGAACGCATATATTAATTTATTTAAAGAGTAACATAAGCCAAATAAGAGACCTTTCCGAATTCACAAGTTTGAAAATGTTAAAATCTTTATTCCTAATGAGCAGTTTAAAATTTATTTTGTGAGCGACCGGGCCCACTTAGCCTCCTCTAATTACGCCTTTGTTACGAAACGAAAACAACCGAGACAAACGTCAGATACGTAGCTTCTCGAAGCGGTTTTAAGAAGAGAAAAAATCGCGGTGGACGTGATGTACGGACGATGTGTGAATTGTTGGACAATTTCAAACTTTCCTACTGAAAACCAATTAAAGGAGCAGCGCTAGTTAAGAGAGGCAAAAAAATTTTGCTTTGTCTAATGTCAATAAACAAAAAGCAAAGTCTTTTAAATAAGAAATAACTTTTTTTTAAGTTTTTTTTTTTTTTTTTTTTTGAAAAATAAAAGACGTTTCAGTTTTTAATATTTATTTAAATTTATGGATTATACTTATTAAAGGATTTAATTATTTCTGTTTCCTAATTAAGAAAATATCTGGATCATATATGATTCATGAATTAATTTGGAGGGTTTTTTTTATCACTTTTTGTAATATCCAGAATCAAGTAGGAGTGTATTGGTATTCTACAGAGTGTTGAAAACGTCTTGCACTGATTTAAAAAATGCATTAAAAAGAAGAAAAAAAAACTACTTCAGTAACATATTATTTTAATTATTTTGATTCTGTTCTCTTATGTATCCTCATCGCCATAATGCACTTTTACGTATCTGTGTACCTTTTGTAGCGCTGAAAAGCATTGGACTAATTTCAGTTTCGCGCTAGGCACTGGAACAGATAGAACTTACCTTCTAGGGTGCGAGGGTTTGACAATAACAGTCCTTATACAGTCGACGCTCGATATAACGACCGTCTCCGTTCTACAAAAAACGGTCTTTATAACGAGTGGTCGCTATAAGAGGTAGAACATAGAGTATATTGGGATACAGTTGGGGGTTTTCTCACCGGTCGTTATATTAGGATGGTCTTTATAACGTGTGGTCGTTATAACGAGCATTGACTGTATTGATATAAACTGTCATTTGAGAATTGACAATATGTGTTAAATCCAAAGACCCTGTACGGTTGACTCTCAAATACCCTATCGCGGCTCCCCGGTTTTCTCATTCATAGACGATACTTTCAGTTTTTCACGATAGGGTCATCTATATTATTTTAGCTGAAATTGTATATTGTTGAAAAAAACTTCATGTGATAAGTATTTAAAAAAAAAAGGTTAAACTAAATTTTCTTTATCAGTAAAAGAATATGCAAACACTTTATGTTGGTTAGTAGTGAATAGTAATCAGCAGAATCTTTATAAAGTCTAACTATCAATTTAATGAAAAATAATGTGATAGTCATTTTAATATAAGAACAAAGATTTACAATGTGGTCCTTAATAAAAAAAATAAGTGACCCCGCGTTAGCTTATGCTTTCATCTTTGTAAGAAATTACAAAACAATAAAAAGTAGATTGTGCATTTTAGCTTTACGTTTCCTTCTGCTCCGAAAAAATGAAATTGTATTGAAAGTCCTCAAGAATTAAACATTTATTGGATTGAAGATTTTATTTATTTATTTATTTATTCACTGCAAAAACTGAACTGTAGCGTTTGCAGTATAATATTGGCAGCCGAGTTTCCAATTTAAAACTGTAAAATGCACAGTAATAAACTATAAAAATAGCAATTTTACAGTTTATTGCCGTAAAATTTAGCTGCATTATACTTTAAAAACAACAGTATAATGCTGGCAGCATAGTTCCAGTTTAAAACTGTAAAATACACGGTAATAAACTAAAATTTGCGATTTTACAGTTTATTACTGTAAAATTATCAATTTTGACAGTTTATTACCATAAAATTACCTGTATTATAGTGTTAAAACAGTATTCGTTTTTACAGTGTTTATTTTCTTGCTGAATTTCATTTTTTTACTTTATTTATTTATTTATTTATTATTATTTTGTTATTTTTTTTACTTTTTAAAAACGATGCTTGGAACACATTTATAAAATGGAAATTTCTTAAACAAACAACTTTCATTCTGAAGCATCAGCAATCCTTTGTCCAGTTTTCTCTACACCGAATAAAGTGCATCAAAGTAAACTTACCGTGGGTGTGTGTCTTGAAAGTTCCTCCACCCTTGGGCTTTCTTTAATTGCCAATTTTTCCAGAGCAAAGGCGGCAAAAATTTGCATTGAAAACAGGGGAGACAGAAGTAAATTGCAGGTTTATTTCAATTTTATTTTACTATAATTTATAGAAAACAATGACCCAGACAAAAGTAATGATATAGCATTTTTTGCCTTTTGGCGCCAGCGGGGCTGCGACTCTATTGTGCGTCTAAACTCCACATTTGTTTCTCAAATCTGTGGTTTTGCGGTAACTTGAAAGTGGTTGAATTCATTTACCACTGACGATTAGAAACAGCGGCCGCTGCAATTTATTTATTTTTTTTTTTTTTGAACTTTTCATTTTAATGATCTCAAATGCCTCTTTTGAGGGGGAGAAAGTTTGGGAGTTAACTTCCAACTTAGCTCCTCCCAGAGAGGCGCCTAATTTTCCTATACATCTGCACATTTGTAGGGGAAAATGGATAAAGGTGATATGTGACAATTTTTGAAACTTACTTTTTACCATGGATGAAGGCGATAAGTCCATCCGTATTATGTCCCCTTAGTCACAGAAATGTTTGGTAACTAAGAATATGACCCCGTTTTACCCGTTGAGAAAAGTCCATTTAAAAAAATAGCACAATATTTTTTTTGAAAGCTTTTTCTAGAAATTTAAAAAGTTGTCACATATCATCTTTATCCTCTTGCCCCTTCATTTAATCTATCGTACTTTTTAAGAGTAATAAATCTATGTCTGCAGCTTAAGAAAGTACATTAAATTTTAAGCAAACTTAAACCCCAAATGAAATGTTTGCATTGCATTTAAAAAGTGCAAAGCAGTACCAGTGCTTTAAAAGTCAAACCAACAAAATTGTGTCTCCGAGTCAGTCGAGTTGGGGGGGGGGGGGGAGGATTCTTCTAGTGACACCATCGTTTTCAATATTATTAAAATTGGTATTCATTTTTAATGAGACTCAAACTAGCAACACAAAAGAAATAAGATTGAAGTTATTACTGAAAGAAACTGGAAAATCACATTTCAAGTATAAAATAAGACAAAATAACGCACTAGAATCGGTTGCATGTATTGAAAATAAAAATGAGTCATTGCAAATTACAACTTATTAAATATTGTCAATTAGACAGGTTTGTTTCCTGCAAGTCAAGGCTTCTTTTTGCATACTCACTTTTAACTATTTTTTCTTACCTCTGTTCCTTTGAGGAAATGTCCCTTTCTCCACAGCTGCCCTTCTGAACTTTCTACCTTGAAAACCTCCAACAATAAAAAATGTACCAAACTTTCCTAAATAATTACACAGTTAATATACGTTCATGTGTAAAATTATTATTAGTTGATCGAAGTCAAACTAATTATGAATGCTTGGCACTAAAATCTCATAGCTAGGTACTCAAAAATCATAGAAATTCATATCAGTTAAAAGTATCAGACATTAAAAATTTTCTGGAGAAAAAACAACCTTAAAGAGAAAAGAAAAAGCCTAATAATAATTGCTTATGGACGAACATTAATATTATTGCCATAATTTTAGGGGGGAAGGTGGCTCATGACGCTGAATGCTCCGTTAAAATTCTTAATTATATGCGTGTAAGGGGTTTAACTCTTTTGGCAACAAGAGCCATCCTATTTGACGGGAGTTGGGGGTACTCCGTAAGAGTTGGTGATGAAGCGTTATCTCTTGTGGGGGGGGGGGTGATAACTCCTTGATAAATATCTGCACATAATTATATGCAATAAAAATCAGCCTTTGGCCATCTCTAAAATCATTTAAGCAATTTATTCCAGTAATAATAGTTAAAACATTGGCACCTCAAAAATGTTGGAAGGGGGGGGGGAGTCATGACGCAGAATGTTAAATTCATTCAGAATATTCTGGTATCTTTTTATAAGGGGTTTCAGTCTTATTGTTATAGGGTGTCCTATTTTTTGGCGGGGAGGAGCAGGGGAGTGTGCTCCATGATATTTTGAGGGAGGGGGCTATCTTTTTGGGGGATGTACCCCCAACTAAAGTATTTGAAGATTAAGATATAACTGAGAGCTAAGCTATCCACCGCCTCGTAAATTTTTATTCAAAAAATAACTGACAGTTGTAGGGATGCTCAGAATCTAGGTGGAGGTAAGGATGGTTTCATGACGCAGAGCGTGCAGTTGAAATTTTTAAGGGGCCAATTTTGCTAGGGGTTTCAGTCTTATTTTGACGAAGATCTTTTTTTTTCTGGGAAGTGATCCGTATTATCTGAAGAGTGCCATTTTCAGGGGAAACAAGCCCCCCCCCCCTAGCTAAAGTAAATTATTATATATCCATTACCAAAGTTTAAATACTGAGGAGGTGGTAGGCCTTATATGGAACAGCGCACCAAGTTCCCATCACTTATGGTATGTCACTTCGTGTTCGGCTGTATAATAAATTTTAAAAAATAAATAAATAAAATAAAGACAGAATCGAAGTATTTTACTGAAAGGAATAGCCCGACGTTTCGATGAACATCAAAGGATAAAATTCCGAATTCGCTCTCTTCAAGCAACTTATTTTTTACGTTTTAGATTAATATCTACATTTGAGAAAAATTATAGCTTTGGCTTTAATTGCTTCTTGGTCGCAATCGGCCGGCAGCTCCATCCTATTATTACTACGAAATGCCGAAGAAATACTCGTTCCTCTGCATTTCACTTCACTTCGTTCAGTACTGACTCCTTCTCGCCGCATCCAAAGTTTCTTTCCTTTTTCTTCTATAAATAAAAGAAAAACTGTTTTCGACTGTTTACCTTTCAGGCAGGATGTTGAGAAACTGAAGATTTGATAAAATTTTTGCCTTATTTTTTACTTTTTAGAGTAATACCTACATTTGAGAAAAATTATAGCTTTGGCTTTAATTGCTTCTTTGTCGCAATCGGCCGGCAGCTCCATCCTATTATTACTACGAAATGCCGAAATACTCGTTCCTCTGCATTTCACTTCACTTCGTTCAGTACTGACTTCTTCTCGCCGCATCCAAAGTTTCTTTCCTTTTTCTTCTATAAATAAGAGAAAGACTGTTTTCGACTGTTTACCTTTCAGGCAGGATGTTGAGAAACTGAAGATTTGTTTATTTTTGCCTTTGTTGCAGAAGGAAAGCAAAGTTAGCCAAAACAACAGGACAAGGACCTGAAGAACACAAGAAAGAAAGAAGTAAACTTAATTTGTGACAGAGCCGGCACACCAAAAGGCTTTCTTTCGTATCTGGCGGCACACTGTGAATTAAAGCTAAAGAAAAGTAATTTTAGCAAAAGTGGTAGAGGCTCACAATTTAGAAAATCATATTGGAGCTAAGAAGTCTTGCTTTCTGTGTCTATGGTTTTAGAGCGCTTAGCAACAACTCCCGATTTCTTTTCGGCAATTTGGTCGAAAATGATTTCATTAACTGTTTTCCAAATTTTGCTCCAGCAATAAGACTTTTCTTAACCTTACTTATTTTTTTGGATTTTGGTAAAAAAAATTAAGAAAATTAAAAATTACTAAAAATTACTTTTATTTTTCATTTATCTCATTTTATTAAAATTTATTTTTTATGTGTTTCGGTCAGTGTCCCAAAGTGGCAGACAACATGGACACCCTGGGGTCTATGTCAACAAAAGAGAAAAATCGGTCCGCATGGAAATGGTGTTTCACGAACCTGGATCTCATTTAGCAAGTTATCACTAATATTTGGCCATTCTGTATGTGTTCAAATAATGATCCAAGCACAACTTTTACCTATATACTTACATAGCACTTATATGTACAGAAACCGACACAAATTGTAAAATTTTAAGCGACAGAAAAAAAGAATTATTTTGGTGCCAAACAAAATTATTTGTGGGAGCTTAAAGAAAAATTCAGTGTATGTCATGACTTCTAAAAGATTCTTAAGAAAAATTTTGCTGCCTAATGACTGACCCTGCGTATGTATAAGTTTTTTTATGGGAAGAAAGAGCCCTATTCAGTTTCTCTTTATATATTTTTTTTAATATTTCATTTTCAAACTCAAACTGTTCAAACACATGGAAAAGGTTTTTTTTTCTCTATTGCTCGAATATTTAAAAAGTTGTGAGTAGTTTCAGTTAATGAAAACTGATTGACTTTCATAAAGGGAAAAAAAACTTTTTAGTGTCCCCCCCCCCCTCCCTCACGTTTTTTTTTTTTTTTAAATTTTATTTTATCTTATTATATTTGTGTGTTATATCTTGGTGCATTGTTCAGATTCGATCCTCAAATGTCCAAGTCAATGGAAACAAAAAAGGGATACGTATAAGATGGAAATGGAGATTCAAGAGCTTGGACCTCATTTAGCAAGCTATCACTAAACTATCGCTTCAGCGGTGAGTACCCGTAATGTGTTTACATTTACGGTCGGTTAACCGGTAAATGTATTAGAACGCGTGCGGTTAGGCACCGGTTCAACCGTTGCAACCAGTAGCTCTATGCGAACACAAGTTTAGTTTCATTTGAGTTTCCTTCGTGTGTCCAAATAGTGAACCAAGCATAATTTTCACCCCTATGTCCTTACATAACTCTTGTACAGAGACCGACCCAAATAGAAAATTTTAAGAACCAGAATTTTTTTTAGGTGCGAGACAAAATTATTCCTCAGAGTTTAAGGGGAAATTCATTGTGTATCATGACTTCTATAAAAGACTTTAGTTCTAAAAAAAAATGCTTGCCTAGGTATTTCTTTAGTCGCTTGGGTCAACTGGCGCGTAGGACTAGTGTGCAGGGTCGGATTTAGACTAAACGGAGCCCTAAGCTATTTCTGATATGGATCTCCCAAAAAATTAAAGACAGCCGTTTTTAGTTTTTGTTTTATTTACTATCCCCCCCCCCCACGCCATTTTTTTAAACTGGCCCGTGCTTTTCATTTTCCGTGTGAAAGAATAATATATATAAAAAAAAATTCTAACTTATTATACAGCAAATAATACATGGCGCCTTCTCACATCTTAGCGCCCTGGGCCATTGCTCCGCTTGGACGTTCCTGACTTCGGACGAACCTGAAACGAGAATACAAGATTTAACATGAGAAAAAACAAACTCACATGAAATAAGTGTTAAAACATTCGTACTGTTCTAAAGTTGGAGTAAATAGTTTTTCCTCCCTTACTCTCGTTTTGTACTGTTTTTCCCTTCTATATACATTAGCCGTTTCTTCCAGCGTATACAGTTCCGTTCCCGGCAGAACGTTTGTAATAGTGACCATGAAGGTTTAAGGATGGGGTTACTTAAAAATGGCAACATTGCCCTGTTTATTTATTTATTCGTTTATTTGTTTTTATAGCTATTTTTCAAACTTCAAACTGTTTAAACCACATGGAAAATGTTTCATCACTCTATAACTCAATTATTTAAAAACGTATGAGTAGTTTTAGGTCGTGCAAACCGGATGGCCGTCAGAAAAACCAACTTTAAGGGGGTTTTTTCCACAACTTTTTTTTTTAGTAATTTTCGTTTTTAATACCCTTGCAGTAGACACTTTCAAACTTTTTAGACATCTATCAAAAAATACGTTTGAATTTGATTGTTGAGAAAATGTAATATTACGAGCATTTAAAAAACCTCAATTTAAATAATGTAAAATGTCACACTGTTGGATAAATTTTCAATCTATCCCGTGACATTTCTACACATTCTGTTTTTATCTGCTAATTTTACAGCACTTGGGCAAAACTTCTGAGGTGCATCAATTTGAAACTCTTGAATGTTACAAGACTGCCTTAATGAATTTGAAACTAGCTCTAGGTAGGTTGCCCATGAGAAACATTCAAATAAATAAATAAATGAAAGTAATGAAAAAGGTTAGAAACCTCAAATTCAGACTCGAAAGATAAATAATTTTCTATAAAAACACACACACAAATTACAATTCTAGATTCTCTTTTCAAGGGCAGTCCGGTCATAAAGGACATTAAACTTCGATTGTTATTTCGTTGAAATGTAAACTCGTGGAATTTAATTTCATAGGTCACTGTTCCTCCCTGTGCGTGAAGAAAGAAAACCCATCAAACTTTTTTAATAAAGTTCGTTTTGCACCTAAAAAACAGAAAGTTAAAATAAACATAGAGGGATTATAATGATAGGGGAGGAACGCTGCAAACCGAAAGCTTAATAACGAACGCTTAATGGCAGGGGAAGGGAGAAATATCTTCCAAAAGTTCTGCAAACAAACGAAGAGAATTAAGAAGGAATTTCGAAAATTTAAAGAAAAGCTTCGTTCTTTCGGAAGGGACCATCCCTAGTTACGGATCGTAACTTTCGGTATGTTTTTGTCAGTATTTTTAGTTCTATAAATACAAATGAAACAAGATAGGAATGTCTGGTCTCATAGCAACAGTAAAGGTTTGTCGTAAAAAGTATGTAGATAATTAAGAATTAATATTTTTAGCGAAAATGATTTGAAAATATGCAATGAAAATATGTGATAGCTTGGGACTAGGAGAAAATTAAAACTTTTTCCAAGTGAAGAAATCTAAAAAGCTCAGATGAGCTAACTAAATATTTTAACCTATACTGGCAGTTGTAAATAACTATATACCAAGTAATAAATGCGAATGCATACAATAAAAAAAAGAACAATGGCACTTCGGGAGTGCTGACAGAAGGGAAAACTTGAACAATTGCGAATGTATTTTTTGAATCGTCAGAACTCAACTCTCGGGAAAACAGGGCCTATGTATATACTAATGAGGTGTCGGTAACGGTAGCAGTGTCACGAGCTCAATGGTTTTTTCCCATCTCAAAAAAGGCCAGCATGCATGTGTATCTATGTACGTACATACACAATACATATAGGGTCAGTAGGGGTAAATATGAACAAATTTTTACACTTTTTCACGCTGATTGCTCTCTGGAGTACCATATCCTATTTAAAAATCTGGACACACCCATCAGAAACAACTATTTTCTCCTCTGTTACACTTTTTTTAATTTTGAGCTTTCTGCTACACTGGGAGAACGTTTTTTTTAATTTTTAGGCTGATAGAAGTTTCTTAAAAATCCTTGTTCTTAATTACCCCAACTGTTCATAACTACCCCATAGTACATAGGGTAAATATGAGCATGCTTTTCCCCCTCCCTTACCCTGGCTTTTCAGTGAATTCCTTGACTTCATCATAAAAATGATATACTACGAAGGGATGGCTGGCTTTCTTTCTAGATTTTCGTAGGAGTTCTGGGTTTTTTAGAGAAATATTCGAATACCTCTTCATGAAACTAATGTGCCAGTCATCACTTGGCTTTTCGTCTTTGAATGGGACGTGTAACCCATTAGCCAAAGCAAAGTCTTGAATAAGGCTTTTCAACTCTTTCTTGTCACAAGGAAACTCCATACGAGTCAGTCCTAGCAAATAATATATTTTGCTTAAATTAGCTCTACATCAGTTGGTATGTCCGTTGAGCGGCCTGCTCCCATCTTATCAATTTTGACTTTACCTTTAACTCTGCTGTGCAAAACACTCAGAGAAATGGCGTAGGTATCCGCTGCTTCTCTGTAGGCCATATTCCCATTTGTAATATCATTCACAGCCGTCAATAAGTCTTCAATCGCGTATTGAGGAGGTGGCTTCTTCTTCTCGCATAAGTGCGAGGCATTTGGACCTTCAAACGTACAGACAAGTTTATATAAATCTTTACAAAATGTCGGCCCAGTTAAATGGTCAAAATAACTGTTTGGATCATAAAATTTGACTTGAAGTGGAAAAAAACTACTTTGAAAAAAATGTTCATAATTACCCCTGAATAGAAAAATATGGGGTAATAATGAACACCTTCCTGCAGGGTGCAAAAAATGAATTACAGCGAAACTCCAGCTGATTCCTGTTAAATACTTAATAACTGAATGCAAATATAATGAAAACAATAACTTATCACACTTTTATCAGTCCGAACAGAATGGATATTGAAGACTGTCAAAAACTGTTTGATAACTTTTGTGAGAAGGGTTAGGATAACTAAGGAAATAGCGGGTACAGTGTTGCCTCATCAGTGAAAAAACATTCCTAACCTAATAATGAAGATGCAGGGCCGTGCTTAGGGGGTGGCAAACTGTGCCACCGCACAGGGCCGCTAAAATATTTTGAAAATTTGGGGCCGCTAAAATATTACAAGAGAACAAAATATTTTTTTGTGTGTGTGAGGAAAAAAACTTTGTAAAAAAGAAGAAGAAAGAAAAAAACACTTTTTTTCTTCAAACTTTCAAAATATATAAAATACAAACCGCTCTTGGTGGTGTGGCCAATTCTTCAATTCGTTTCTTATGCAAAAGCAAACTTGTATTTTGGAAAAATTCAGAAAATATAAATCTTATTTTCTGCCTCTGCTCAGCGATGGGACATTCTAAAGCTGTATCTTAAAAAATTTAATATATAGCCTATACCCACAAGATGGGAATACCGAATCGAAAGTATCAGAGATGTTAGATTTCAAATTGGCGGATAAATTAATTGAAATATCTGAAACTGTAACTGAGTCAAAATGCAAAACTGAAGCGAACGCTCTTGCAAGGGATATTGAAAGTTTCAAATTTCTCACCTTTTTATGTTTATGGTACGATTTGCTTGTTCAAGTTAATTTTGTTAGGAAAGCAAAGCAAAATTCTACTATGAATTTAAATGCTGCTGTTCAGCTACAGAAAAAACGCTTATTTTTTTTTTTTAGAAAAGTTCAGAATACTGACTTTGAAATTGTCAAGGGCGGATCCAAAAATTTCTCAAGGGAGCGCCGTTTTTTTTTTTTTTTTTTGTTTTTTTTTTATTACTTACCCTAAACTGCATACCGTGGTTTACATCTGTTGAATACAAAAATTTCAGTCTTTAATTTTGAAAAACTTACGGAGTTTAACCTGAATCCTCCCTTCCCTTAATATCATCAAAGTTATCTAAAATTACGTTTTTTTTTTCCTTTTTGCTTCTAAACTTTGATACCGAAAAATTGTGGAAAGAGAATTTGCCGGGTTGTGCCCCCCCTACTTCTGTCCCCGTGACATCATCAGAGATCTATTGACGTGAATCCTCCGTTATCCCATAATATCATCGAAATCATCTAAAATTATGGGGTTTTTTTTCTTTTTCTTTCTTTCTTTTTTTTTTGTTTTTGAACTATGCCGAAAAATTGTAGGAAAAGAATTTTTGTGTTTGTGTTCCCCCACTTCTTTTTTTCTGGCATCACCAGAGATCGTCTAAAAATTGCTTTTTTTTCTGGAATTACAATTTCAAAAAATGTTTCAGGGAAGAGTTCCGAACAACATTTCTGTCCCAAATGTCATCAAAAACGGACTAAAATTGTGCCAATCCCCTCCCCTTTTGTATTCAATTCCAAAACATATCCGGAGAGATTAGCCCTCACCCCAACGAAAACATAAAAGAAAATTGCGTAAAATTGCATATTTTAAGATTAAATATCGTAAAATAAGACGTAGGGCCCCTCAATGAAATGATCGCCATTCCTTTGTATCCGTCCTAAAATTCTAAAATTGCAGTGAAAGGTTTAGCTCTCGCTTTGGGAATGAATAATAATGAAATTTCTTATCCTCCTGTTAACACTCTTCGTAGAAAGAGTGTTAGCAAACAACGAGTCAATCTATTATGTCCAAATGGGAGTATTTTCAAAAAAAAAAGGTCTTCAACAAGATATTTGGATTTCTTTGCAATATTCCAGCATTAAAAACTTTGGAAGAGCATACTTTAATAACTAATTGCAATAACTTGACGTTGGAATTTGATGATGTGAATGGAACCAATTTATACACAAAGTTAATAGTTTTTATAAATTTCATTCAAGAGAAACTTTAACTTCAGCCACATAAATTTGTTTGAAAACAGTTTCCAAAATGCTTTGCTAATAGTCTAAGAGCTAGCAACGTTTTCGAGTGAGAATTTTAAGACGTCTGGCTCTTTTAATATACATCTTTCCCTGTGCTCTTCTAAGCAGCATGCGGAGTGTCTGGCGGCAGAGAGTGGTTGCGTTTTTTGCTGCGCATCACATTTCTTCTAGTAAAAATAGTGATATTAAAACCATTTTGGGGCAATTAGAAGCTTAAACCTGTCATAAGAAAGTTATGTAACATATCACTGGAAAGCTCTATTTTTTTCATTTACGGTGCTTTTTGACTTTTTATTCCACTATAATTAGAAAATAAGTTAGTCAGAGTTGTAAAAACTCTTCTTTTTTTCTTCGCAATTTTTAAGTTTTTTAACAGAATTGTATTTTGTATAATTTTTGAAGTAGAAATCTAAAAATTGGCAGGATTTCTCATCTTGTCATATGTGTCCTTCACACCAAATTTTGCTAAAATTGGAAATGGTTGATCAAAAACTTCTTTTTTTTTTTTCATGAGTTATTTGACGTGAGATTGCATTAAAATGACTGAAAAATCACTATTTTTCTCAGTACAAGTGCGATTTTTTAGATTTTTCAAATTTAATTGATAAATTTGCTGCTAAAAAGTTAGAAAAATTATTCTGCACTAAATCGTTTTTTTTCTTCTAATTTTATTTATTTATCTCTAGATTTTTCTTTTTTTCCAAATAAATGTTTGTTTTTGGTAAATTTTGTTGTGTCTTGCCTTTCTTTTTTTATTTTTAATTTACGTAATATAGCAATTTTATAGTAAAATGTCAAAATAGTTGCCGGTTTTTATGTGCTCGGATTGGTTCATATTGCAGTGTGTAACAATTTATATGTAATGTTACAAATCTTGTAAATAGTTGTTGTTTTTCCTGCCTTGCATCATTTTCACTAGTTTTGGTTTTATCTGGCGACATGTTGCAAAAGTATCTGAAGATATCACTTTTATCATTTGTATACCGGCCCTGTAACACTTTGTAGTTTTTACACTTGCCCTACATTTAATAAGCATGAAGACATTTTCGCGCTGAGCTGCAAGGTTGTAGGTTTTTCTTTCTTTATTACTAGAATTTTCTTGAATGGATTATTTATGTTTGTGAATGAACGAACACTCCGGATTTTGCTAGAACGTTGTAGAAATTTCCTTCCGAGTATAAATAGCTGTCCAACTGCCTTGAACACAGTTAGTTAGTTTTTCTCAGATTGGATTTCTGAGAGGCTCGTTTTATTCGCTTGGGCGAATGTTTGTTTTGCTTTTGTAGTTTCTTAATTACTGTTCACGTTAGATACGTGGTGCTTAGTTACTGTTGAGAGACAGTGTATTGTTCGCTACCTAATTGCTGGATGTTTAGCAATTGTTTCCTGCTCCAATTGTAAATAAGTGTACATACTTGTAAATAAATTTATAGTTATACTTGCTCAAGATTGGAATGCTCATTTAAAGAAAGTTGAAGGTGCTACGGACTCGTTACAGTATTATGTTTTAGGAGAGAGGAAATAAATAAATAAAAAAAATGATTATTTATCGAATGTTAAAACAAATTTCGCACAGGGCCGCTAAAACTCTAAGCACGCCCCTGTGAAGATGTGACTTCCAGTTGTTACTGCTATTTGGTTTTTCCATTGGGCTTACAGAAGAGCTAATGTCGTTTGTTCTGAAATACCCCATTTTTAAAATTATCCTGCTTGACCCTGCACGTATATACGGAGATGTCAGTAACAGTAACTTCACGAATTCAATTGCTTTTTCCCATCTTAAAAAAATGCCTAACGCGTCTAAAGAAGTTTTAACTTCAAAACCCTCGTTTTATATATTATTGGTTCCATTCCACTCTGACTGACATTACAATTAAACTATATTTTTAGCTTCCAAATTCAGTACTGTCTTGAAATTAAATTTATTTCTTCGGAAATTCAACTAAAATATCATAATCCACACAATTGTTTTCAGACTTGAAGCTTTTTTTTTTCTTTTTGTATGTTAATATGGGGCCTAAAAAATGTGTCTGATGTTGCATCAGTCACATTTTTAAAATTTCCATGGCCGTGGGTACGTTTCACCCTAAAAGGTGCCATATGCAGCCCGCAGTTTTAGCAGGCTGTTATCGGATGAAATACAATCACCACCTATTAGTTGAAACAAAATGATTTATAAACTTTCCCCCGAATTCCAAAAAATGATTCATTCAATGCAATCGTTGCAACTGTTCAGGTCAATGGTACTTCTCAATATCCAATTTAAAAAACTAATTTAATTTCAAGAATACAGGAATTTTCGGGAGCATTATACCCCCCTATGTTTATTTTCGATCGAACATCAATCATTGTCAGGAGACAATGAACGGGGGGAGAAGGCGAAAAAGAAAACAAAACTCATCGGCGTGGGACCAGCCAACACGTCCCACGTCATCACGTGGGACGTATAAAACCAGAACCGCTTTGGGAGAACGGCTATTTCGGAGGTCACCGCAGCGGAGTCCAGAACTAGTTTGGGTACCGCGAGAGGAGGACGCGAAGTGCGAGCGATCTGCAGCGGATTTCGGGTATTGGTAGCGACGGACGGACGGGCGAAACATCGTGCCGAATCTACCAAATTTGGGCATTATCTACGACGGGGAGGGCGCAAGTTTGTGCCGCAAAGGGATATTTTGGAGCCAAAAGAGTTTCGGAAGCTTCGAGGTCTATCTACCTGCTGCTGAAGAATATATTTCAGGTAAGTGGACTTTGGATATTTTGGAATTGAAGGGCTTGGGAGATGAAGGGGTTATGTGACAAAACAGAAATTGCGAGTAATTGAAGTTCAAAGTTTTATTGTTGCAGTTGTTGCAGCTTTTTTGTTTTCTGGTTTTGTTATTAGTGTGCATATGAAATTGGTCTATTGATATCTACTGTTTAATGTACCAAGTTTGATTTGCTTACCTGTATCTATTGCTTACCATTGTACAGAGTGTTCATTTTTTAAAATGTAACTTAGCCCCTTCATCCTCCAAGTCCTTCAATTATGCAAAAGATAATTGAACCATTTATTTCAAAAACTGGTCAAGCGACAAGCTCTAAAATTTCAAAAAACCACTTTCATCCTTTTTTTTTTTTTTTAATTATAAATATAACGGTGTTTTGAACTGAAATGCAAACATATTTAGATATGAAGAAAATGGTTACCTTAGTGGCAAATTATAAATTGCAAATTTTTAATTCAACGTTTTATAGCACTACTGTGCATCCATAAACTCCCAATTTTTTTCGCATTGAAAAAGGCGTTCCTTGTAACGCCGAAACATGTGTCTGCAGTTTCTCTGCTTATTAGTGCTATAAAACGTTGGATTAAAAATTTGCAATTTATATTCAGATATATTTCTCTTCAGTAAACAGTGTTCTAATCCCCTTTGAATTAAGTGATAATATTAATGTTTTCTCGTAAGTAAAAGTTTTGCGTTTGACTAGTTTTTGAATTAAACAATTCAATAATTTATTAATGTCTTTCGAGTGGTGTTAAAAGGCTTGTTTCGCAAGAAGGAATTTTCTTTTTGATACTTTGAAACATGGTGGGGCTGGATGTCTTCGACGCAGAAGTGATTCATGACTTGAACGATTCATAAATATTTTGGATATTATAAATATTTTGTCTAATATTTTATATAAAATATTAGACATAGTTATTTTTTCCTCAAACCAAGATTTTAACTACATGTGTATCAAAAGAAGTCGTTCTTTTTATTTATTTGTTTTTATAACAAAAAAGAACAGAAAGAAATTTTTGAAACGGAAGAATTGACGAAGTGTTATATTTTTTAATATCCAAACTGTTTGAATACATGTAGTGCAGATTTTGATGAATAATGATATCCTTGGCAGGTTTTCATACAATGTACTGTTGTAATCAACATTGCTTGAGAGTTGTGAGTTGCAGCTGTGCATTTTCTCTTGTCCTAGCGTTGTTCAAAAACCCTTTGTACTGATGTATCAATGGCGGGAAAACATAAAATGTTCACAGTAATGATATGTGTAAGCTCTCACGATTCATTTAGTTTCACCTCGTGGCTTTTATTTGAATCATTCCCTGTACTCCGTTCTGTCACTTCAGAAAGCTGGACGTTTCAGCGACCCGTAACTATGTAACGGGTAAAAGGATAGGTGTCATGGCGACTTCCATTCCCCTCCCAAGTAGGGTTGAGCTGTAGGGTTCCTGCTGTCGACATCATAGAAGATCACGAGAGTTTTAAAGCGGAATTGAGTTGTTTTTTTCCAAATTTCGGTTTTAGGGAAAATCAACGCTTTAGTTTCGATTTCTTAATAACTTTCTAAGATTAGTTTCTAAGACTGCACCAGTTTTGGTTTCCATGGCAACCAAAGTCTCTATATTTAGGATAACAACAAGTTTAAGTTTTTTTAAGTGCTCTTACCTATTGAAAGAAATTAAGAATATTTTTCAAGAATGTTATTTGGATTTCTTTTCCGGTGTCATTATTCCAACCCACGCTGCCAAAAGATCTTATTTGTGGAACGGTTAGAGTGTCTGCTCAATATTTTAGGCACATACCTACTCCCCCTGCTGCCCGTGAACCCCCTCCTTAAAACACCTCTTCACCTAGACGGGTTGTCCCCGTAAAGAAGGCAAACCCTTCATATAGGGTTTTCGTTGTACAAAGTCACACTTTATGTCGGAGCATTGCCAAATTTGGCACAAAAAAGTCCTTTGATTCTCAGGAACTCACATAAGGGATCATACCCCTTAGGGGGCAAAAGCCCCCATTAGAGGTTTTAATTAGACAAATCCACAGTTTACGACAGAACTTTGCCAAATTTGGCACGGAGGTCCTTTGATACTAAGAGTCTAATATTAGTCGGAGGGGTGGGGGGCGTCGTAAATTTTAAAGGGAATAAATCTCCAATAGTGGGTTTTCCTCATAGCAATCTATAGTTTTATTCGGATGTTTGCCAATTATGCTGCAAAGGTCTTGTGATGCTCTGGAATTCACATGGGAAGGGAGGTCTGTTGGTCAACCCAAGGGAAGGAAAAACCGCTTTGAGGGGCTGGTTCCAGAAATTCCGGGAAACAGAAGTTTGATTCCTATTAAAAACAGTGAATACATTTTTTAATTGAAAAAAATTCAGAGGTCTAAATTTGAATTTTGTGTTATAAAATTGCTCTTTTCTAGCTGTTGATGGGAAATTTTGCACTACATTTTTTTCTTTTACTTAGCCCTTATAGTAGTTGAACATATGTCACTTGACTCAAATTTTGTTTTCGAGGTACACTGTGCAGTGCCGGGCAACGGAACTAGTAAATCAAATAACACTGCAGAACATAACATTTTTGGATTAAAAATTGTATCGAAACAGTTTGTTTTTTGAATAATTTATTTTAATAAGATGCAACTAAGAGATATGTATTATGATTTTTGAACAGTTATACAATGTGATTTTAAACTGAAGAAAGAGAATTTAATCTTTAAAAATGCCGGCATTTCAGTCCAAGCATGTTTTTTTCCTTTACTCTTTTTTTTTTTTAATTTCATTCATGTACAATGCGTTTGCCAGTTTCTTTTATACATTAAGCTATACACCATAAAAATTGAAATCATAATTTCAGTGTAATTTATAAGAAATATATTACTTAGTTACATAATGTCATTATATATTGCTGGGTACTTATAGTAAACTGCAGCACGTATACAGTAATAAATAACACATTACTACTGGTGCGTTCAATTTACCACAGTAGCAAATTGTACGGACTTATAAGGTTATTCTTTTTAGTAATGCATTATAGGTCACTGCTGCTGTGTATGACTGTGAAAATACTTATATAGTTTTGATTTAAAGACAATTATTTTTAAATATTAGTGGTTTTGACAAGCCTTATCATTTGCAAACTTTACTGTTACATATTTAACTGTTTTAAATGAACGTACGAATTTTTTTGATGTGTTGCTGAGAGATATTAAAAGTTTTGAGAAATATTTTCCGGAAAAACTGATCTTCTTTATAATGAAACCTTAAGAAGTAATGTTTAATTAACTAATATTAGAAGCACATGCAAAACACCGACAACACGGTTATGATATTTATTCGTATTTATTTTGGACTCATTAGACTGAAAAATCCCCAGCTTAAGGGTAGTAACTTACTGCTTGATATATTAGAAATGATTATTAACGTACTTTTTTTTGTTGTCTTGGTTCCTTAATGTAACATTTCTTAACCCTTCTCCAACCAACAAGAATATTTTTCTCCGACTGACAATAAGAGAGAGACTTCGTCTACTAATCCAAAGAGTTTTTAAATAAATATATATTTTTAAAAGTCTTTCGCCAAAAAAGAAGAAAAAAAGAAAAGAAAGAAAGAAGGAACAAAAAAAAAAGAAAAAAAAAAGCGTCATCCGCTAGATGTTTTTTAAGTTACATTCTTGCAGTGCTTCAAAAAATGCACTTGCTCTGTTAGTATTGGTTAAGAGTAGCTCCAAAAATAAATTAAAACACTTTCAAGCGGAACTTCAGTTTTTGACGTTTTCTTCAGAGTATACATCTTTTCCTGAAGCGTTTTTAGATAACGAATTTGTTTAAGAAAAAAAAAAAACCCTAGCAAGGGCGTAGCCAGGACTCACGTTAGGGGGGTGCAAGCAGTGGCAAAGCAATAGGAGGTCACTGTGACCTCCCAAAAAGTTCTTGTCCGATACAAATTGGCTGATGAAATTGGAAAACAGTGAGACAGTATTTAGGACCCCAGAGACCCCCGTACCTTCCAATTAGTGAGACAGTATAGCAAGGCTGAACTTCTTTATTTTATTTTTTTATTATTATTTTTTTTCTTTAATTAATTTATTTATTTTCGTAATGCCTCACGTCTCTTTTGGTAGACATAAATCAGTATGCATTTTTGTATTTTATTCATTTATTTTTTAATCATTCAGTAAAGTTCGGAGTTTCATTCGGTAAATTAAAAATTTTCTCCTCAAAAACAAGCAAGTTTACTATCATTTTCTGAAAAGAAATCAATACTAGATATAATAACGCAGTTTATATAAAGTTCCCAAAAATTAGCATAAAAGTCAAATAAATAAAATGGGAGGTCACAGGGACCTCCCATTGGCTCTGATCAAGGGGGGTGCAGCTGCACCCCCCTGCACCCCCCTAGCTACGCCCTTGAACCCTAGATTCTTTAGCTATAATTAATAATATGATGTAATAAGATCAATTATCAAACTTTCGTGATATACATTGCACAATAAAAGCTAATAACACATTTTACAATCTACTAAAAGTGAAACCATTTTCAATATTTTCCAACTTTTTTCATGTTTATATTTTCCTTTCAAAACCTTTCCAACGATAGCTTTTATTCATCAAATATTCCATTCAAATATTTTACCTTAGATTTCAAATGTTTGCAAAGTGTGACAATAAAGATGTCATATCTCTGTGAAATTACCTCGTACCGTTAATCAGCTAGCGTAACCTTAAATTACTGTAAAACTTAATCTTCTTTGGTACTTCCTGCTTCCACCCTCGCTTGAAGAACTTAATATATGTGTTTAACCTGTTGCCTTTTTAAGAAGCTTCCTTCTGATGTCTTTCGTAAGTGACAGTAAATTAATGAGTTTTCATGACTACTGAAGTTCACTCATGTGAGGGGTGGCGCGTTAAACCTTTTGGCCTTTTGTCTGCATTTGAGATGTGGAAAATGACTGAGTGCGTTTGATTGTTTTTTTTATAAAATCTTTCCGTAGATGACTGTGAGATTGGAATTACAGTCGAACCTGCTTAATTCGAACACGCTTAAAAGGAATTACTGCACTGCAAAAAATGAACTGTTGTTTTTACATTATAATACTGGCAGCCGAGGTTCCAATTTAAAACTGTAAAATGCACAGTAATAAACTGTAAAACTAGCAATTATACAGTTTCTTACTGTAAAGTTACAGACTTTACAGTTTATTACTGAAAAATTTAGCTGTATTATACTGTGAAAACAACAGTTTAATATTTGCAGCAGGGGTTCTAGTTTAAAACTAAAATGCATGGTAATTAACTGTTTAATTAGCAGTAAAAATAGCAATTTTTACAATTTATTACTATAAAATTAGCTGTATTTTACTGTAAAAACAACATTCAGTTTCTACAGTGTGCTAAGACGGACTACATCCCCGATTCCCTCCTCATTGTTTGTAGTGTATCGCTTTTTAGCTAAAACGAATTAGTTTTAAAAGTATCAGCTTTTCATGAAATCTTTCCACGGATCAATGTGGCATTGGAATTACAGTCGAACCTCGTTAAGTTGAACACGCTTGAAACAAATTACTGCTAAGACGACTACGTTTCCGATCCCCGCCTCATTTTTTGCGATGTATTGTTCTTAGGATAAGATGAACTCCGGTTAAAAAGAACTGATTTTAAAGGTCCCAGTTTTTCATAAAATTTTACGGGGATCAAGGTGAGATTTGAATTACAATCGAACCTTGTTAAATGGAACACGCTTAAAAGGAATTACTGCTAATTCGCACTACGTTTCTGATCCCCTTCTCATCCCCGTCAGGTGTTAGCATGTGTTGTTCTCATGGTATTGCATCCATTATTATTCCCTCTACGGTGTCTACATTGAGGATCAGTGTGCAAACTCTTGGTCTTTGACAAACCCCACAGGTATGGGCTTTGCCAGAGAGGGGTAAGGAAGAGCAAATACGCCTCCCTCGACAGATCAGTTTGATTTCGTTATTTTGCTTTAGGCTTTCTTTTTTTTTTTTTTTTTTTCTTTCTCCAAACTCGAAATCATATATCTCTTTTTTGGGAGAATGATGGAACAAAAGTTGTTGCTAATTGGGCTCCTGAAGAGATAAAATAAGATTCATCACAATATAGCGTTTTTCGAAGAATTGGCAAGAAAACTGCCTTATGCAACAGCTTATCTACCCCCCCCCCCAAAAAAAAAATACATTACGCATTTTTAATGGCCTTTTACCTTTTTTTTTGGCATGCTGTTTTTAAAGTTAAGTATTGAGCTCATATGACATTCAAATATTTGAAGTTTAAATCGAAACTATTCTTATTTTTTAATTTTACTAGGACGAACTGTGACTTCCGAATATTTAAGACGAGTTAGAATTTTTCTTGCCCCCCCCCCCCCCGGTAGCGTCGCTGTTTATCCTCCCCTAAGGATGATCCTGCTGGCTACGCCCATGCAGGTAAAATAGCGCACTTAGTTTCTGCTTTCATAGACGCCATTTTCAGTTTTTTTATGTTTCCGCCACCTGCATCACTGGCGCCAGACATTAAGGCAACAAGAAAAAAAAAACTTGAAGACATAAGAATTTTTTTTCTTTAAAGTATTATTTATGGATCCGAAATATTTTTTCTCAAAGTTTATTGATCAGTGCAGAACTTTATGAATGTCCAGTATATTCATAAATGTGAATTGAAAGAAAAACACGTATTTGATTTTTTTACTCCGAAATTTTTTAGACAATTGCGTTAGGAATGCAGTAATTTTTTTCATTATTCTTCCGTTGCGTTATAGTTTTTACATTTTGAAGACTAATTTAAAAAGTTGTTAGCTACTGCCTTTTGTTCCACAAAAGCGAAAAGCTTACTATTTTAATAGCAGTTTTGGAGGATTTTTTTTTTTGTGAATAAATATTTTATCTTGCAAATCTTGTAACCCTACTCCTTCCCCTCTCCCAACGCTGTGCTGCTGCACTCGCTCCGATAGCGCTCTCAAAATAACACTGTGCTACAACTAACTAATCATTTTTCAACTAATTACTTTAACATTTCATGCCTACCTACTAAATTCAACTAACTCATTAACTTTTTATCAAGAAATATATAAATTGCTTATTAACTGCTAAATTAAGGGGTTCTATGTGTTCTAATGGAAAAGCCAAACTTTAAAGTGCTTTTCTCGGTGATTAGTTTTTAGTGTTTCTATGTTACTGGAAATGCTAAGGAATTTTTCCTATTAAAGATATAACTTTAAAGCAATATTTTTTGCACTCAGGATAATATATTTAACAAAACTCTGCATTGAATAAGCATTTTGTAAATTACAAAAATTTTTAGAGTTTGTTAAACCTCGAAGAACCAATTTTCTCTAAGAATTTTTTACATAAGGTCACAAAATATTTTCTAATCAAAATATAAGAACATGAATGCACAGATTTGTTGAGGTAATCCTTGTGATCATTTCGCAAAAAGAAATTTTGATATTAGTGCAGAAACAAAAGAGTCTTAGGGTTTTTAAAAAATTGAAATTTTCTTATATTTTTCAAATTTTCAAAAAAAGTTTTCAAAATTTTTAATGTTTGAAAAAAAATTATTGATTGTGGAACAAGTGCAGAAACAAATATTTCAAAGAATTAACTTTTTCACTTAAATTAAAGAAATGTGTTAGAAAGGTACTGTAACCCCTTAATTAACGACAAAACAACTTAATTTCTGCCCCCCCCCCCAAAAAAAAATAACCAATCAATAAATCAATGCAATATTGATTAAGGTGCTTAACTAACAAGTTATTATTTAATTATTAAGTTTCGAATATTTTTAGTGGTCAAATAATTATTAATTAAACATTAATTATTAATTAAACAGTAATTATTAATTAAACATTAATTATTAATTAAACAGTAATTATTAATTAACCGTTAATTATTAATTAAGCGTTGATTATTAATTAAACATTAATTATTGCTCATTAATTATTTAATTAGCAATAACTTTCAAATATTCAATTATATAATATTTAGTTATCGAATACTTAATTTAAAAAATATGTGTCCCAAAGAAATCAGTAATTCAAAATTAATATCAAGATTTCAGATAATTGTCTAATTTGTGCTTAGTGTTTAATTTGGCGAAAACATTTAGCCTTTACAAACGGCTCCCTTAAACAAAAAGGGCCAAAATTTGTGTGCTCAACGGTTGCGTTGATGAATGAATAATGAAATTCATGATCAAAATAAGCAATTTTTGCTTTTCTTTATAATTTCTTGGTCTCAAATTTATGTTCGACCACTCACTGATTAATTTTAAATTTAACCCATTTGTGCCTGACATTTTTTTCAAAAGATATTTTGTATACTGGTTACAAATGATGTTTAATGGACAGGAAAAATAATTAAAGAAATATCATGTAAAAAATATTTTTTTTTATTAAGAAAAAAAAAATCTCCACTAAAAAGGGACGCTAGGCACACCACAGGGTACATACTTTTTTTACTAAATTTTTTTTCTGCCTACGATATAATATTTAAAAAGACATTTTATAAGAAGAAATAAAAGCAGCAATTGACATAACCTGGGAAGCTGGGAACAGTTTTAAAAACTTAGCTTTTTGTTCTTGAGATTGTGAACGATGTAATTCTTGATAAAGATCATAATAAAACGGCTACACACTTTACAATGGTTATGTGCTGTAATCTGTTAATAGTGAATTGAAACAATACCAAAGTAATAATTGAATACTATTATTTGGTTGAAATGTTCATTTTTGGTAAATTCAGACAGACTTTTTGGGGTCGTCTCTAAAAAGGGACGCTAGGTATTAATGGGTTAATGCCTCTCCAATAAATTATTGGATATTTAACTTATAATTAATTGTCAACGAATAAATTAATTACTTATTCACTAATAAATTAATTATCAGTTAACAATTTAATGCTTCCCCAAGAATTTATCATACAATTAATAAATCAATGTAACAACAACTAAAATAATTAATATTTATTTAGTTTGTTTATGTTCTATGGCACATAAGTCTCTATAAGTCTCATAATGAATTCAAATTCTATACAACTAAAATCCTACAAATAATACTGTATAATAATTCATATTATCATAATCATATTATCATATATCATAATAAGTCATATTAATAATAATAGTAAGACCAAACAGCAAAAATATTCGAAAATAGTAAGTTTATAAAATTCGAATTAAAATTCGAAAATAGTAACTTAATTAAAATAGTAAATACGAAAATAGTAATAGTAATATTATCATTATCATATTATTATATATCATAATAAGTCATATTAATAATAGTAATACCAAACAGTAAAAATATTCGAAAATAGTAAATTTTTTTTACTTAGTAAATTAAACCGCAGAGAGAAATATATTTCTTAACATTAATCTCCGGGAAGAGATTTCAGATACAACGGAACATTTTTCATTTTCACATGAAATATTTCATTCGATAGTCTGTACTTGAGAAGGGTAGTATCAGGTTTGATACAGATACATCCAACCTTGGAAAATAATAGAAGCAGTTTTTACTATCGCTTCCGTGTCCTTCCACTAATCAAGCAAAAGTAAATATATTTTTTTTTTTCTAAAAATGTTTTTGTATGTTCTTCCCGTATCATTGAAATTCGCAAATTCATTTCATTGTATTCAAATATCGTGAGGGGTTTTTATTTCTTTTGTTTTACGTGTTGTCACTTCTCCGTTGATTATGCGTAACTTGATGAGGAATTATTTCAATATCGAATAATAAAATATTGCTTGGAAGGGATTATATAAAAACGCAATGCTTTGTGTAGCTATTATCTTTTTTTTTTCTTCTTTTTTTAATAAATTCTTAAACTTTTATGCTTTCCGGGTGAAAACAAGTGAATGTTCAAATATATAATAACATAAACAGTTATAATATTTGATATTAGAAAGCTATTGCGATTGTTCAACGTCATTTTGATGTTAACTACCTTAAAGTAATCTATTTCTATCAAACTCTTTGTTCCGTGTCACTCATTTTTTTTTTTTTTTTTTTTTTTTGCGTGTGCGGTCGTAATTTATAATATAAAAAAGTCAAATTTCCTTTGTTCATCATTAGAAAATGCTAAGTTATTTAAACGTTTGTTGGTTTTCATGACGGTGCACTAATCATAGCTTCATAGCTGCTTTACGAATGATTATTACATGACTGATTAATGTACAAAAGAATTTTTAATTGTTCTCGAAATTTTGTTCCTGTTAAACATTCGGTGGGAAAACAGGAAAAGGACGTAGATATAAATTATTTAAACTGTTCAAATTCTCCGGTAGTGTAAGAATTGCTGTTAACGTATCAATTTTCCTGCATCTTAATTGAAGGGCTTGGAGGATGAAAGGGCTATGTTACATTTTAAAAAATGAACACCCTGGACAATGGTAAGCAATGGGTATAGGTAAGCAAATAAAACTTGGTACATCAAAAAGAAAGAGCCATTAGACCAATTACAATTGCACACGAACGACAGAACCAGAGAACATAAAAGCTGCAACAACTGCAACAATAAAACTTTGAGCTTTAATTACTCGCAATTCCTGTTTTGTCACATAACGTCTTCATCTCCCAAGTCCTTCAATTCTTCTCTATATTGGATACTTACGAAACAAAAGTGCGCAGTTAATTATCTTCGTGATCCCGTTTAATTCATAGTCTTAGCCAGAATATGACACAAAAATAAATGTTCTTTCCACAAAGCCAACAAAACAATGTAAAATAATGTAATAACAATTTGTAAAATGTTTTACATAATATTTTTCTCTCTCGGTCTTTGAAGAAGCAAAACTCTTTCTATCCATTTCCATTTTCCCAATGCCCTTTTTTAGCTAAGTACACAACCCTCCCCTTTTGCCCATAGGAACGATCAAACAGGAAGTGCGTTTTGCTCTATTGCCTTTCACCTTTTGATCGTCAAAGCCGAACTTACGACGCTTGCTATTCAGAAAGGTAAGGGTGATTCGGGCCTTCACGATACCTTAACCCACAAGCAGCGAGGAAGCTTCCCTCCCCTCCCCCCTCCTAAGTCTCATAGCTCCAGACGTTCGTTTTCATTTGAAGATGCATCACCTAAGACCCATTTTTCTTATATATATATATATATATATATATATATATATATATATATATATATATATATATATATATATATATATATATATATATATATATATATATATATGGAAGTTCAATAAATTAGTCCTTCAAGTGTAGCAAAATATGTAGATTGGAAAACACAACAAATGAACAAATTGAAATTTTAAGAAACTTTAGAGAAAATTTTGAAATTTCTTTTAATAGAATCGTTACCACTGCAACAACTTATTCTGTTCTCTCAACTTTCCTTTGACTCTTTAAGTTATCTTCAATGTCGACACTTACTTGATCTTTTTCGTTAAAAAAAAAAAAAAAAGACAGAAGGAAAGTAAAAACGGAAAAATGAAAAGGAGAAAAGATGTCCTTTGTATTTAGGATACCATACGTTTTAATGGGAGCTTCACTAGGTTAACCAAGTATGACATTCAGTCTAACTGTACACTGTTAAAAATTCAGGAAGCTTTTATGGTAAATGTTACTGTAAAGTATAGCGTTTACTGTACAGAAAATTTTTACAGTAAATTGTACCGATAAAAAAATTGCGATTGCAGCGCCAATTGATCACCACGTGACTTACTGTGAGATGCAGATGACACCCTATTTCCGCTCTCCTGATGTGTCTCATCTGGTACCGTGGATAGTAAAGCAGTGTGTAAAAATTGGGTCCGGGTTCGATCCTTGTCGTTCGTATCTCGCGCTTTTTAATTCTCGTTTTCTCTTCCGTAAAATTTTACAGTAAAAAAATATTTTACGGTAAAAGTTACTGGCAACATGGATGCCAGTAACTTTTACCGTAAAATTTCAGGAAATTTTTTAACAGTGTACTCTTTTTGCCTTTGCAAGCTCTTGCTAACTGGAAAATAAGCGCTACTTAGATACACAAAAAGCTGCTCTTAAATTGTGATGTTTTTTGAGGAATGCACATTTAGTCCTTTATTTATTTTTTCAACCTAAACTTTCGCGACCAAAGCTACAAAATCTAAGTTACTGCTTTCTTACTTTGATTATGAAAAGCCTGTAGATAATATGAAATCGACGTTTGGGTGAAGTGGTGCAAATGAAAAATTGGACATAAAACCCTGAAAATTATTTCGTTTTTGAAAACATTAAAGTACACGTTGTAGAAAATTTCTTGTTCTACTTTTACGTTTTTGGGATTTTTTCTGCCCCCTCTCGCTATGAAATGTTAAATGAAATTTTTGTATTTACCAAACACTTTATCTGAAGTTATTCGGTTTCAGCCCTAATAAAGGAAAAAGAATCATATTAATGGAAAAATAGATAAAATGCTACTTATTTCCCCTATAAAAATGAAAATAATTATATTATGCACTCCACTTATTCATTAATATATGGATGATAGTGATTATATATATATATATATATATATATATATATATATATATATATATATATATATATAACTCAGTATTGCAGAATTTTTCCTTGTCCTTTAAAAATATAACTCGGAGAAAATGATAACAGGACAGTTGAGGCTAGTGAAACAATAGTCCTTACTAATCCATATACTGGTAAAGATGAAAAGAGAAAAAATACTTAATAACACTGCTGCATAAATTGATTTTTTCTTCTCAACATGTTTTCTTCCAACTGGAGAAACTGTATATTAAACTGCCTTTCACCATGTTTTTTTTTTTTTTTTTTTTACTCTTTTGTAATGACTGGTAATAGCTTGTCATTCCTTTACGATCAAAAACAGTAAATTATGCTACTGGAACTAGCTTTTTGCTGCATATTTTGAAAAAATAAAAACAAAAGGAAGATAATTATTACATTTAATATTAAAAACAATAGTAGGCAAGTGGAAATGAAGATTTTGTTTTGCTTTTTCAGCGTTTACTGAGTTTTCACTTGTTACAACAACTCTCAGTTAACTTTAAAAAAAAATAATAATAATAAAGCATTGAATCATTAGTTACTACAACATTCAGTTTAATAAAGAGAAAATGAAAAAGCATTGAACTTAAATAGAAGATAATGAAAGTAAGTTCAACTAACAGGCAAGAAAAAAAAAGAATAACATTTCATTTTAAACTTTTAACGTACATTTGTTACTGTAAAACAATGCATACAAACGTACTTATTATTGCGAATACTCGAATATTACTGATACTAACAACTTCATTTTGAAGGATGTGTTTTTGTAATTTTGATGTAGTTGAGTAATGGATAAAAAATATTTGATGTATCAGTGTAAACGTGTACTTTTTGTGTGTCAGTATTTAATACAAGTGCATTTTAACTAGTAAGATATATCTCCTTTTTTAAAAGGAGATTTTAGCGTGGCACTTTAAAGAAAGCCAGGGCCATATTACTTAATAGGCCAACTAGGCCGTGGCCTAGGGCGTCCTAAATTTAGGTGCCCCAAAATAATTAAAACAGCTCTAGTCAATAGCTGAAATTGTTTTATCTAATACCGAAAATTGTAAAGTCTGAGTACAGGGGGCCCTAAAAAAGTATTTGGCCTAGGGCCCAGCAACATCTTAATCGGGCCCTGGAGAAAGCATTGAATAAATCAAAGGTACATCGAAAGAAAGTTAAATGACAACCAAAAAATGTATAATAAATAATAAGAAAAAAATAATAGTAATATTAGACTTGCCCCACTTATTTTATCAGCTGCGATTTATTGGAGCCTGTGTACATTCTTGTCCCCAAGTGCATGGGTAAGTCAGAACGCAAAAATTTAAAATATTCAAGTCAAAAAAGTAGCTAATGAATTTTATGAAAGATAAAACTAATTTACCAAAATCATGTCTACAAATTTTTATAAAATTGAATAACTTGTTAAAATCGTATTGAAATCAAAGTGGAACGGGTTTTTTTCTGATAGCGTGATGAAAGATACGTATACTATCAAAAGAGCGCAACAAACAATTAGCTCATTCTTCGAATTTTCCCAAAACAATAAGGGTTAAAACGTTTAGCTAATACATTCCTCTTTTTTTCCCGTGCGCCGATCTATCCGAATGGCTGGTCAACTGTCAAGTTCCCAAGACTCTCGCTATAATCATATTTTTCTTCTTTTAATTATTAGCTTTCACTACTCTTTGCTTCCTTTCCATTTCTGTTTTTACTCATCCAGTACTTCATCAATTCTCAGTGAAGATAACTGTTTTTTATTTTGTCCACCTAACCAGTTTTCATTTTATGCATCCATCGGTAAACTTATGTTTGGCAACAGCCTGAAGCTGCCAGCCAAATCTTCATTTCTCAAATGAGGCCAAAACGCAGATGAAGGGATCAGGGTTTTGCTTTGGATTCAATTAAGGGAAAGTGATCATAGCTGCAGGTGACGCGATGCAGTCAATGTTAAAAAGTTCACTCCTAGGTCAATGTTTAATGTGTATTTTTCTTCATTTCAGGGGTAATAGGATGCCGCCGGCTTTGCTTTTTTCGATTCTTCTTCCTTTGGTAAGTGTTTTCAATATGTATTTAATCAGTATTAATTTAGCAATCTGTCATTATCTCTTCATATTCCGTTTGTAAAAGATCTGGGACGTCGTGTTAATTAGCAGTAAGATTTACCGAAAGAAATGAGAAGGAAATTCAATATAAAAAACATTACACTGTAAAAAATAGATTTTTTACAGTATAATACAGCTAATTTCATAGTAATTTTATAGTAATAATCTGTAAAATTGTTAATTTTACAGTAGTAAACTAAAATTGCTAGTTTATAGTAATAAACAGTAAAGTTACTAGTTTCACTGTTTATTACAGTTCATTTTACAGTTTTAAACTGGAACCTCTGCTGCCAGTATTACACTGTTGTTTTTACAGTATAATGCAGCTAATTTTATGGTAAAATTGCTATTTTTACTGTAATAAACTAAAATTACTAGTTTTACAGTTTATTACTGTGCTTTTACATTTTTAAACTGGAACTCCTGCTGCCAGTATTATATTGTAAAAACAATAGTTTTTTTTTTTTTTTTTTTTTGCAGTGTAGGGAAAGTACTGTTTTATTGACCTTTTAACCCTCGTGGGTCCCTCCCATTTCAGTTACACTCAAGACCCTTGGGGTCATAAACGACCCCAATGCTTCCTTTAATTAATTCATTATAATTATTGAATGTTACATGCATTATTTAAGTTCACACACTTTTTAATGCTAAAAAAACAAAAAATAAAAAGATACAATTAAAGTAAAATTTAGTTTATGAATTAAAATTATAATTTTAGAGCAAAACTTACAATAACTGTAGATTTATTTACATCTGTTACAGACCTGAAAAAACATGATTTTTGCAAGTGAATTTCAAACACTTATGACATTTTTCAATGCATTTTCTGTCCAGTTCTCTTGGACAAAAGTTGCAACGTCCTCTTTTTTTGGCCTTCTGGGGAAGTGACCCCAAGGGTCTTATGTGCAAAAAATGCAATTCGGGAAAAATAAAACACAATAATAGCATTATTTTGAATAGAAAACTAGAAGAATAAAAGCCACAAAATGCCATTAAAAACAAATGGTTGATTAACAAAATATATTAAACAGAAATTGCATTGGGGTCACATATGACCCCAAGGAACCCACGAGGGTTAAAGATATAGTTTTACTTTAAAAATCGAGAGATGATTTTAAACCAAGTTTAGCATTACTCATGCGCATTTAAATTTTGATAAAGATACTATAATTAGCCCAATTTTAAATCCTTGCTGCAATAAATGTTTAGTTGCTGGATATTAAACAAAATATTTAAATTCTTCCTTTTAATTATACGAGAATATATAATTAAGATAACTAATGTAGATTATTTTTTTCTCTTTTGTAGCTAAGACAACCCAGGTAGCACAAATAACCTTTAAACGTTTTATAAACGTTTTCAAGTGGTTGTTACAACGTTAATAACCATTTTACAACCTTTAAAAAACGAAGTGTGCTACTTGGGAAAGTACTTAATATCAAAAAATTAAATAAATATGCTACCACAGATTCCAGTTAACACGTTTTCCACCTTCTCTTATTTGGTTAAATGAGTTAAATGTTTATAACAGACAATAAAGTTTCTTTTATCGGTACTTGAATGTCAACAAGATATTTCATGCCAACAAAATAAGCGTATTCGCATAAGCGTATTGCATTAAAAATGTTTTCTTCGCTCTCACTTGATTGGTTCATACTTGAATCAGTTGGTGAATTTTTACATAAGTAAAAACGATTAAATTACAAAACAAGAAAAAAAAAAAAAAAAACAGGAATTTAGACAAGCTATAAAATGTTTCATCTACTGAAAGTAGCAATAAAATCTTTAATGCGTGAAATGAGCGAGCTGTTGTAGCTTTAAAGCGTCAATTCTTTGTCAAATAAGGTAATAAGAAAATATGATGCGTCCATAATTTCTCAAAACTTAAAGATCAAAATGGTACCATTTATAAACACTAAATTGTGAAAGATTTATGACATATGAGTCACCACAGCTCAAAATATTTATCACGTAATTCTCATTGGTTGCAGCCACAACCAGCTGCTATTAACTTCAAAACGGAAGCCTCCATGATACTGAGAATGAAGCTCAAAAACTGAGCTAACTGCGCATCAAGATAAACTTAGCAACTATAGTTAGTTTCCTTACGGTGTACCATCTGCTTGTGAGGGAAGTCTCTTTTACATTGGTATAATGACGCGTTTAGATAATTATATTGTTTCCTGGACTCATTAAAATGGTTTATTGAAAAAAAAAAAGTTTTCTTCCCCACGCAAAGCGAAACACCTGGCATGTAGAAGAATGGGATAAACCATTAATTGTTTAGATTTTTTTTCTCCTTGAATCATTGTTTACTGAAGTTGGAGATTGTTATTGCGAAGTTTTTAGCTATTACTGTTTGAAGAGAACTAAATCAAAAGTTGTTTTAAGATGACGGTTTTTAAAAGTTGGAAATTGGCATTTTAATCTACGATCTCTTTTATTTATTTTTTATTTTTATTTTATTACTAGTATTGTCATTATTATTATTATTATTATGAGACAGAAAAATTCGGATAGAAAATAAAATTTTTCGATACGTAGTTTAGAAAAATACGCAGTGTAGTATAAGTTCAGTCAAAGGGAAATGGTAAAATATTTTAGTTTTCAATGCCACTGATAATATTTGAACTTTATAATTGATAGTGTAGTTTATTGCAGTTAAAAATAGTCACCCTTAAATTCAAAGCTGCATGATAATGGAAGTCATTTTCAACATGTGACTCCTATTGCAATATTTTGTGCAATATTAAAAATATTTGCTATTGTTAAATGACAGAGTTCGGAAATTTAGACCTTTTCGAAATTTTAGACCTTAGCTCTTGACTTACTTTTGAGATGAACGATTCGACTGATTCGTTTTTAAATTGAGATGACTTCAACGGAAGAGTCTGAGAGCTGATTGATTTCCACTTTGAATCAAAAACATTTTATCTTAAGTCCATGAAATTTCCGATTTCGTGCGATGTTTTTCTGAACACTTTTCCACCTTTGGCGCGCTCCCTGTCCTTTGTGGTGAAACAATTGAACTTCCTTCTTATTTCCAACGCGGCCTCGCCCGCAATCCACACCTGGTGACGTGCAACGGGCAACGCATGGTAGGAGGAGTTATTTCCTAAAGATTGACGTCGGGAAACGCCTTTTGAACTCACGTGGGGGTGAAAGCTGTGATTCCAGTCCAAACTGTGGCATGCGAGTTCGTGTAGGTGCTACTTTTTTCCATTAATTAATTGGTGACCAATTCAACGCGGAAAATAACAGAGCTAAACAATTGAGAAGGATTAGCGTCCGTTTGATGTAGGTGTTAAGTTTTTCTTTGCAGTTAGGATTAAGAAAATCAAGTCAATTTTAGCATTAACTTTGTTAGATATTTTTTTATTGCACTGAAAAAAAATGAATGTTGTTTTTACAGTATAATACAACTAATTTTATAGTGATATACTGTAAAAATTGCTAATTTTACAATAATAAACTAAAATTGTTAACTTTACAGTACTAAACTGTAAAACTGCTAATTTTACAGTAATAAACTGTAAAATTGCTAATTTTACAGTTTATTACCGTGAATTTTACAGTTTAAACTGAAACCTTTGCTGTCAGTATTATACTGTTGTTTTACAGTATAATACAGCTACATTTTACGGAAATAAACTGTAAAATTACTAACTTTACAGTAAGAAACTGTAAAACTGCTGGTTTTACAGTTTAGTACTGTGCATTCTACAGTTTTAAATTGGAACATCGGCTGCCAGTATTATACTGTAAAAGCAACATTTCATTTTTTGCAGTGCGCCTTTGTGTGCCACACTTATACCTGGCGCTGTACCTTATAGATTTTCTTTTCAAGTTGGATTTAAGAAATCTAACCAGTAGTAAAATTAACAGTGTTACATATTTTTAATGCGTAAGTCTTATTGCACAATGCATAGTGCTGTAGTTAGGGCAAGGAACTACAGTACAGCTCGAGTCGGCTTGTTAATTAAAAAATCATATTTTAGCTCAGGGTCTAAAGAAGAGTGGGGTGGGGATAAAGACAACATGAAGAATTTTCAAATTAAGGTGGCAAAAATTGTAAGGCGATTTACTCGAAGATTCTAGGTAAATAAGATTATAAAATATAAATCATTAGGAGATGTTACTTGTTAACGTGGTTATTCTGTAAAATGTGCAAAAGTGAGAAAGCCCCAAAATTGCCGCAAGTTTTGTATTAAGTCGATTTTTTTCCCTTGCTTCAATAATTTAATTCATTGTCATACAAGTAAGCATTCAAATTTTTTACTTGATTTAGTAAATTTCCTTATTTTCAAATTTTTTTTTATCAGAAAAAATGCTGAATTATTAAGTCGGTTTATTTATCAATAATTTTCATCAAAACTGACGATTTTTGAGTCGCATTTCTTTCATATCTGACGCGAGAATACGATCCATAATTTTAAATTCATACAAATTACGTATCTGCTATTCAAAAAATAGTTCTCGGGCATTTATGTAAATTATTATTTTATAATTTACAAAAACGAAGATAAGTTATTCTCTTTAAAAGAAAGAAAAACCATCCAAATTGCACCTCAGAAGCGTAGATCTTAAAAACAGTTGCATATATAAACTTTTATAAATTACTTTCGTTTTCATAAAAGACGAATCATTAAATCCGACAAATAAAATCCCAAGCACGCTGAAATTAAAAAAGCACGAGAGTTAACATGTAATAACTTAAATTAATTGCAGGGCTCTTCATCTTCAAATTATTCAAAGTAGAAAGTGGAGAAAAAAAGGTAAATTCTTAGCTTTAAAGTCACGATTTTTTTTTTCTTCAAATTCACATAATTGTGAGCACGTTTTAAGTTCATCAGCAAATATTTAGAACTGCTTTTAGAAGTAACCATTGGTGCCACCATTGGCTTTGATTTTTCCTGAAGTGAAAGTTGAGAAAAAGGAAAATAATACAGGGTGTTTTCAGTCTTGAACTAATAACGAAAATTCATTTTTTTTTTTTTTTAAACCATCAGATTTAAACATAATTATTTTCTTGATTTCATTATTATCCCCCGAGAGAAACCCAAAAGGTTTTTTTCATAATGTTTATACACATTTCCGAGTGTGTATAAACACACGTGACTTTTTCTTCCTTCATAGATGCCATTTTCCATTTCCCTCGTTAGCAAATCTACTTGCTTTTAGCTAATATTGCATCAGAGGAGAAAAAAAGTTGATGAGATAAGGATGAAAATAAAAAGAGAATTATGCAAAAATCTGCTTAAATATATTTTTTTCAAAATAAAAGTTCTTTATCTGTGCAAGACTTTATAATCGCTCCGTACTTCATTCGAAGCCGACCAGGAAAAAACTGTCATATTTGTGGGAACTCTTATCCCTAAAACAAAATATAGTAGCCAACATGAGTAATCTTTTCTTTTCATTGATTTACCCCAAATCATGTATCGCTTTCTCTACCGCGCTTTATGCTTTAAAAATCCTTTGAACATTATTTACTTCAAGGATTATAGAAGATAGGTAAATAGAGAAGCGTAAAATTTATTCTGATGTAGTGCTCTCAGGAGCACACATTCGATGAACCATGCTCAATTCTCACGCCTTTTAATGGAAGCAATGCAAAGTCTCAATTTGTATTTCTTCACACCTTAATGCACATATGATTCTGAGTAAGAAACTCCGCTGAGCTTTAAGCAGTTGCAGATGCAATAAATTTAAGTTTTAGCACACATTATTCCAAGTAAAAACATTCAAAGAATGACATCTTAAAAATTCTTTCGAAGCATCATTTCTCAAAGCATCATTTTTCAAGACTTTTCTCTACTTATATAGCAGAAAACGTCCTTTGATTTCCATTTTAGTGTACCGGAAAATTCCAGTTATTGCATTTTTGAATGGTACTTAATGCGTGATTCTTCAAATACATTACCCTTCTACATATCTTTCTGGCAACGAGAAGGTACATTTAATTTCTAATTTATAAAGAAGAACATAAGAGACGATTCACAACGCAATTCAAGAAAAACCTAACGATTTTTCTGTTTTGCCTTATATGCGACAAATACAGTAAAAGTTGTCTGTCTCAAAACCTGTTACTCTCAGAAGCTACTTATCTTGAAGGTCACAGCTCGTTAAACATATATTACATGCTATTTTCCTCGGTTATCTGTCAGCAATAAGATTCGTAACTGGCACATTGCGAATTACTTGCAGTTATCAACGAATTTAAAATTTTAGGGCACATTAAAAAGCACATGGAAAGGAAAAAACTTTTTGCTAACCGACTGGTACTTCCCATATCTGATTTAGATAAGGGCATAATGGGGGAGTCTCAAAGACACTTCAAACTTTTAATGCTAGTAAAAAGAATGGCACAAGTGGGGCTGAATAAGACTGTAGAAGTTTCAGGAGGGAAATTTATGTGGTGTAAGTTATGAGAGTAAATAAATTATTTCGCGAAATAGCGTATTTTATGAGGATCTTCCAAAAAATACTCAGAAAATATTCTGGCTATAAGAATACTGTGAATGAAATATGAAAAATTTACATTTAAAACTAATTTGTAAGATGATACACTTATAGACACTGGTTGATCAATCAGAAAAAAAATGAAGAAATAATATAATATTTTCGGCTTCGCTTAAGTAATGTTTAAAATTAATTTTACAAAACGTCATCTAATTCATTTCAATTTATCTTCTCTCCCCCCCCCCCTTTTTCTAAAGAAATACTTAAACTTTTATATCTCTAAACTTTTCTCTACATCATTTTTTTTTCTCATTGACACATGATTTGTGCTAGGTAGGCCCTACATTATTTTATAAAAAATCAAACAGTTGAAAACACAGAGTTTGTTTGTCATTTAATTTTATATAATGTATGATAACATTTTTTGACTATTTTGCTCTTAACTGTTTTGTTTAATTTATTTAGCTTTGGTCAAACAAATATTTAAAAAAAAATAGCGAGGAATCTTTAAAAGTTTCACAGAATTGCGGTGACGATAAGCTCCATTAATTAGCAAAAAATGAAAACGCCAGATAGTTATCAAGTTTCCATGAAACTATTTCCTTCAAACTGTTCAGACATTGTTTTTTTTTCTTGTTTGCCGTCTACTAGTATTCCAGCTCAATTCTTCTAAAAAAATAGGGCACTTTTACTGTCTGATCACCTCTTTCACGTTTTTATTTATGGGATCAAATGCAAACAGCTGGTTATCAGAAAGATTTGCTGTGACAAGACAAATCACCTTACGAATTTTATAACATGCTCGCGTACAATTCATGTCAGCCCATACTTCAAAAAATCATGCTATGAAGCAGTGGCGTACCTAGAAATTTATTTTGGGAAATGCATATCATCATCGCAAACTACTCTCAATACTGTCATCAGGCAATGGGGCATGACTTTTCGGTTCGTAAACAACAGCTTTTCGGTTTGCTAACTGTAGGTTTAAATGATAGGTTATCTGTGAGAAACTTCAGAAGACTTTCTGACATTCTCCAAACAAAAAATAAAATTTCTGAGACCAATTAGGTGAAAATCAACCAATGGTATCATTCAAGGTTCGAAAATCCAGAAACCATAACAGAGCAATCAGTGTCGGGTATATTAAAGGGGTTATGTGGTGTAACAGCCTCTTCCAGAGCTGAACCAAAAGGTTTTATTTTTTCACAATCATTTCAACCACTAAATTTGTTTTTGTACATAAAAAAATTTACTTCCTGCCTAGACCTTAGACAGCAGGGGTATAGTCGGAGGGGGGGGGGAAGACTGCGTTACTCATTTTTTCATTTTATTTTGCTTCTTCATTTTGTCTCAAGCAACCTCTTTTCCGTTGTATCGAAATTTTGCTTATTTTTTCGTGGTGCAAAATGATGCATCCGCGAAAGAATTTGAGAAAGCCCTCTATATGTGGGAGTGCCATTTCGCCTCTTGAGGGTTTGTTGATGTTAAAACATGCGAATCTATTATTTCAGAAAGGGCGTAAGTCACTTTTTTTTTTCAAATTTGAGTTAGCTGTGGTCTTACCTTATTTTTATGTGTATAAATCGACCTATGCAGTTGGGAAGTGAATTCTTGCACAACACTTCATTTTGTTAAAAGGCCACAACTTTCGTTCAAAGCAGAAAGGGCGTAAGTCGTGCACTTCGCTCATTTCGTGGAGTTCATGGTGAAAAAAAAATTTCTACTTAGTAAAAAAAAAATAATAAATAAATATTAGCATTACTATCCTTTTAATTTTTAGTACCCACTTTAGGAAGTTTTAGTACTAATTTGCCTCATATTTCAATGATTTTTGGATCGCATAATCCGAGCTCTAAGCATAATTTGAAAAACATCCTGACAATGTTGGAATTTTGAGAACAAATCTTGGGGGGGGGGGGGGGTGCATATCCCTTTGCATCATTTCTTAGTATGTCACTGCTTTAGTAATCTTGTTAGTTAATATTCCTTTTTTCCTGGTAAGCACGAAGAGCTCGTGGTTTCTGTTTGCTCCTTGCTGTTTTTGCTCTTTTTAATTTCTCTTATGAATATATGATCTTAAAAGCTATAAGTATGTTATTTATTCATTTTATTTAGCATGTGTTCTAACGGCAGTCTTATTCATTTTCGATTTATTCTTTTACTTTAAGAATTTTTGGTGGTTCCTTAATTTCTGGGACCATTATCTGCAATCTGTAAAGAAAAAATGGCCTGATTTCTCTATCCCTTAGAAATACTATGTCAAAACGTTGAAAAACTGAGACATTCATTTTCTGTACAAACCATCCAACAGTATACTATAAAAGGTTGGACCCAACCCAACATTTGGGCTTTATTGGATGTCTTTTTACCCATATCCTCACATTTTTTGCATTGTAAAAGGGGCTCCTTGTCAACTCTAAAGCTCGTGTAAACAATTTTTCGCAAATTTGTGCTAGTTCAATGTCGTTGATTTTCTTGTTGACATATTATGATGTAAAGTACTAAAACAATAACTTTTATTAAAATCTGAGCTCAAAATTCTGTAGATATTACAGGAGAAAATAAAGTTAAATATGATGCCACCTGAGAACACACATTATTAGGAAGGAGGATACAAAAACGTGTTAAGAAGAAGTCATTCTCTGAGACGTTTCAAAAAGTCCCTGTTTAAAATAAATTAAATAAATAAATAAAAGCAATCTTTTCAGTAGCTGCTAAGGTATAGAAGTTTCTTTTATACTGTTTGTCAGAGTATTATCGTCCAACTTTGTTTCAGACACCTTTTAAACTTACTTCCGTAACTTCTTGATCCAACAATGATTCAGCCATAAATTCCGTTCTCCTGAAACTCAAACGGAAACGTTTATCAGACATTAACAGCGGCTCATCTCCACCCAGTCATTGTTTCATTCCGTTTTGAACCATTTCCTCGCCACGGTTTCAATCTCACAACCATTGTCTTTGCAAAGTACATACGTGCTGCATGCAATCCGAATCTTGATACGATGTGTCGCTTTGGATGCGCAGAAAATAGATCTGAACATGTCCTTGGATGGTTAGCATTAAACTGCTACCGTTTGATGAACAGCGTGAAAATGACGTTATAAACTACATTCTCTGTTGTGTTTTACGTGGTCATTCAACCCTTAAAGTAATGACTACAACACGTGACAAGGTGCACTAATTAATCCCTACATAAAGAAATTCTAAGCGCTACGGCTTCTTTTGCAATGTATGATACTGTTATGTGGTATTTTTAAAAAAGAACACAATAGCAGAAGTGATTATTTTCATATGGAGACCGCTTCCTAGTCTTTTTATGTGTATGTGGATTGCCGATGTAACGGACTTTCTCGTAATGATACTATCATAGCAACCATTAACCGCAGAAGATGTTAGCGGTTGCTTTATGTAAGAAACATAATTCGTACCTTGAAAAGCATTAGAAAGGTCACAGCTGAAATTTTGAATCACTTATTCGGATCTTAGGAATTTGTTCTTAGTGTTTTATTTTGTTGTAGCCCAGCTACTAGCTGAAAAGATGCTTGCGGGTCAGTTTTTATTTGAAAGTGAAATAAATTAAATGTTTAACGCATTCATTATGAATATTGACTATTTGAGCTGCATTCTGTTCTTACACTATTTCGCCCGTAAAAATCAAAATTGTTGAGCGTGTGAATGTGCTTATTTATTCATTTATGTGCTTGCAATCACTAAGACACAATAAAGATTTTAAAGTTTGCTTTTTCATTGTTAAATCTTGCAATATGAGTGTTTTACGTTTTTTAATTGCTTTATCTATTTATAATTATTTCAAAACGTTAGTAGAACATTTTTGTTTACTATGTTCGACTCAGTTTCGGATATTTATGCGAAACTGGATATTTATCCAGTTTCGAATAAATATATTTTTTATCATACTTTATAACAGCACAGTGCTGTAAATAGCACCCCGCGGTGAGGGGAGCGCATGAGGTTCGAAAGCTCTTGACGCAGAAAAAGTAGAACTATGAACTAAAGTGAAGAAACCAAAACTAAACATTTACTTTTTACCAAGTAAATGTCATTTCTAGACTTTGTGAATGAAATCAATACTGATACATTACATGCATAATTAAACTCCCTCAACCACCATTTTTCTTTCTTGTGTGCCTGCATATTTATTGTTCCCTGGATATTTTTAAAAGAGCACAACATCCTGTCATTTTTTTTTTTTTTGGACTATTTCTCAATGTACCCTTCTTACCTCTTTGGCTTTACGTAACACTTGATCAAAATAGTAAGTCTTTTCTTTCTCTCGACACGGTTAACAAATTTGTACACACTATCAAAAAAAGAAAAAAAAATAGCAAAAACGTGTAGTGTGAAAAATTAAAAGAAAAGTGGAAAATCCCAGATTCGTGAAAGAATCTTAAGCTTACTTTTCTAAGTTCTGCCATTTTATTAGATTCACAATTTTATTACCTAACCTTAAAATAAAATCAAGATTATTAATGTACCCAAGTATCTGTTCTCAATTTTTTTTTCTGTTCGTTCATATTATAATTTTACATTTGGTAAGTCTAGGGTAGAGCGCATTTATATATCTCGCAGTGTGTGTGGGAGGGGGGGAGGGCACATAAGCTTTTATACGCCGCTATAACGGCGTTGTAATCAGGAAAGCAAAACGACTCATAAATAACGCTGGATATGTCTTTTGCATTTATTTATTTTAATCCCGAGACCAAACAGTTGAATGAGAAATTACTGCAGACGTATTGGATAACATTCAGTTAAAACTTGTACGTGCTGTTCGTTAAAAACATTTTTGCCACTCCCTCATCTTTCTCCTACTAAACTATTGCTTGGCTGACCCGTGGGCTACAAATTCATAAAATACTGCTTTGCATATCTAGACGTCTTATCAAGATTTTGAAGCACTTTTACAGATTGCGTCATTAAAAAATGTTTCTGATGCTAGTCATCCATAAATTCAGAATTCGATTTGTCGTTTGTCATATTTTTATGACCCGGATCTTGGCCATAAATGGTATTTTGAACTGTATGGTATTTTACGTTTCGAAACTTCTTTAACTTGCTCAATACTTTTTGCTGTTTGTTAGAGCGACCCTGAGTTGCACCGAGAAGCATTAAAAGGTTAGAGATCGTGAAATGAGAAAAGAGAGAGAAAAAAAAAGATAGTAGGCGAATCGGAAAATGGATTTTTCGGAACAACCGCTGGTATTAAGAGGTCATGGAAGAAACTAAGTAAGAGTCCAAAACTTGCTCTTAGCGACAGACAAATTTAAGCAGCCACTTGAGTTTATTTTGATATATAGCTATTTCAAGAAAATGTCTAGCACTGTATCTAATAAAATTACCAATTGTTGGTGAGTTAGGCACTAGTTGTGGTAGAAAGAAGCTCAGAAAGGGGCTCCCCGATGGGAGGTCACAGGAAGTCATAGTGACTTCCTAAAAAGGTGCCTTATTCGGCAAATTTTGCTTGATGATTCGACAGATTTGGAGACAGTATGGATTTAAGCGTTCTTCTTCTCTTTTTTTTAAAATAATAACTGATAGTTCTAACTAAATGTAAGAATGTGTGCCCTCATATTTTATCATTCGGCATAGTTCGGAATTTCATTCGGGAAATTAGAGTATCCTTCTCCCAAAAATTTTAGTTCGGGGAGCCTCTGAGCTTAAGTAGAAACTGATAATATTAACATAATCGTGAAGTGAGAAAAATTAAACTCCGGAAGTAACGAAGTGTTTTGGTAAAATATAAAGTGAAATTATGAAGCACGTCTCGAAAATATTACTAAGAATTATGACTTCAAAAGAAAAATCGTGCCTCATAATGAAGCTTTAAAAGATTTTTATACTATAATGATTTATGATGCATAGAATAAATACTTTATCTTTACATTGTAACTGAGACTAATCTTCACTTCAGAAAGAAAGCACCCTTAGAAAGAAAAGAATATTAACATGTAGTGTATTGCTATGTCCTCAGTTTGATAGTGAATTGATGCTGGAAAATTTTAGACCTTTAAAGTTGGCGATCCGCTTTAAGTAAATACCCTATATGTCATCGTACAAAAATTAATTAGAATTTTTTCTTTTTGTGGTTATTTTATCAATATTAGCCTGAAATTGCTCGATCCGTCAATCAAAGCCCAATCGAAGATTTTATTATGTAGCTTAAAAAGTATAATTATTCTGCAATACCATTTCTGAAACCATTATCAATTAACAACTCAACTCTTTATAGAATCTGCTTTTTTTTCTTTCTTTCTTTCTTTAATGTAATAAATGACATAAGAAAAAACAGCAAGACAAAGCATAAAAAGAAACTAATTAGTTGTTATGAAGCGTCTACCTGTATTCCCTTTTTCTTTGTTTCCCCCAAACATTGAAGAGAAAAAGTTTTTATTTCTTCAACAAAGGATTCGCATTTCTTTTCATAATTTGAAGGTGATGACAGCATAACTGTCTGCCTTGCGCCGTAACTTGCAGGGTCAATCACATCTTGATGAAGAAGAAGATAAGAATGATTTTCACAAAGAGGAAAATGGAGAATGGAAAACACATACACATCACAGACGGGAAAATCACGACCTTTCCTCCGAAAATTCTATGTGCTAGTAGCAGGTAATCCATCACAAGTTACAAATTATGCATTGAAAAAACGACATATTTAAAAAAAAGCATATTACATACTAGTAAAGGTCATGCTAGTTAAATTTAACCACACTGTAAAAAATGAACTGTTGTTTTTACAGTATAATACTAGCAGCAGATGTTCCAATTTAAAACTGCAAAATGCACAGTAATAAACTGCAAAACTAGTAAATTTACAGTTTCTTACTGTAAAGTTAGAAATTTTGTAGTTTATTGACTTAAAATTTAGCTGTATTATACTGTAAAAACATCAGTATAGTACTGGCAGCAGAGGTTCCAGTTTAAAACTGTAAATGCACGGTAATAAACTGCAAAGTTAGCAATTTTACAGTTTATTACTGTAAAATTAGCTGTATTATACTGTAAGAACAACGTTCATTTTTTACAGTGCATTTTCAGGAGAAATACACAAAAAAAGACTCAACACTGACAAAAATACTTATTTTTCTCTAAATAGAAAACTTCAAGTACACATTTTCAATTGGTATAATTAATTAAACTAATAGTTGTAATTACTAAAGTCATCGCTATTATCATTACCGGCACCGTTTTAGAATAAAATTTAACATTTAGCTAATTCTAAACCAACAAAATAATAGTATTTTTCACATTAACTCCCATTGTTTATTAATTCGAACTCTCTAATTCAGAAAAGTATTTATTTAATTCTAGAAAATTATTTGTAATTTTTGTATACCAGAAGTTTAAATTATCTTCATTGATCTCTTCGAGAAGCATTAAAAATAAAAAATGAATAACTGATAGACCGCTTTCGAAAGGTTCGTCTGAATAACAGCAAAAAAAAAGAGCAATTAATAAATAGAATTATTCTACTGCAACATTTTTTATGTATCGTTTGGCATGTTTTGTTTATATTTGGTCATAATGCAATTTTCTAAAAAATATATTGGAGGTAAATTAGTTCATAATCTTATTAAAACCCGGTTTCAAGAAAATAAACGTCATTTTACAAAGTTCGATGTCTTTAATTCCAGGAAATAGTCTTCTATTTAGTGAAATTATGGTATCATTATCATTCGTAAATGATAGTTTTAAGCAAATTGACTAATCATAAGAATTGTCCTAAAATTAATTATTTTCATGTGTGACCTTAACTAAAACACTTACTTTTAATTCAGTAGTAATGAGGACATTAAAAATTCCTAAATATTTTAATTAATGGCTGAAATATATCGATCTGATAGAAAAAACGCAAAGGAAAGAATACGTACTAAAAAAACTACGATTATTTATTTATTTTTTTACGATCAACTTTTAAAAAATTTTGACGTCACGTCTATTTTCTTTATTTATTTTTATTAAGTTAAATTTAATTTTTCAATTTTGAACCATGCATTAACCGAACTTGTGATTCTTGGACAAGAAAACTGATTTCTTACCACTCAATTACCAAAAAAAAGCTTATAAATTAACTATAATTGCTTTATACTATATTTAAATCTAAATAAAAAAATTTATCAAGATTTTTGGTATATTCTCTAATTGTTAAGGCTACAGTGGACAAATAAAATTGATTTTTTCAATTATTGATTTATATGTCTAAAACTTTGTGTGCTTATATTATTGTATATTTACTACATCTAAAAGCATAAAAAAACACAAATTAGTGAAAAAACAATGAATACTTTTTTTCAAATTTCAAATTTAAATATTTTTTAACAAAATTTCAAAATGTTCCAGGCGTCGCAATTTTTTTTCAAACTTTGAATTTCCACATAATTTCCAATCATTAAGCATGATTGCATAAAACAATGCATTACATGCAATGTTTTATGTGATAGTTTATAAAAGATGGCTGAAAATGAAAATTTATATCATTTTTTCAACTGAAAATTTTTATTTTCAGCCATCTTTTATAAATTATCTCATAAAACATTGAATATAATGCATTGTTTTGTGCCATCATGCCTAACGATTGGAAATTAAGTAAAAATTCAAAGTTTGACAAAAAATTGCGACGCCTGGAACATTTTGAAATTTTTAAAAAAAAATATGAAATTTTGAAATTTGAGAAAAAGTATTCAATGTTTTTGCACTAGTTTGTGTTTTTATGCTTTTAGATGTCGTAAATATACAATAATACAAGCACACAAAGTTTTAGACATATAAATCAATAATTGAAAAAAATCAATTTTATTTGTCCACTGTAGCCTTAAGTAAGTTTAGTTGCTTTTCCTCAAAAGCACACAATTAAACCAATGAAGAGTTTTCAATGTACGTGAGCAACTCTAGTAGAGATATCACCTTCAACTTTTTTAAATGAACGACCTCAGTATACGGGTCAATAAAATGAACGTTCCTCCGATGAACGGATCATTGAAAAGAGCGACGTTGCCCAACTGAAGTATCTGCTAAAAGCGCCAGCTGCAGTACACAGTTACATGTTTTCCAGTAAAATTACATACTGAAAACCGTAAAACTTTATTTTTCTCAATGTGCGACATATTTATACTTAAGAACGACATCCCCTACCTCTACACTACAAAAAAAAAGTTGCTGTTTTTACAGTATAATACTGAATGCAGAGGTTTAAACTGAAACCTCTGCTTTCAGTATTATACTGTAAAAACAACATCTTTTTTACACTGTAAAAGCGCAGTAATAAACTGTAAAACTAGGTATTTCACAGTTTATTGCTGTAAAATTAGCAATTTTACAGCTTATTACCATAAAATTAACAATATTATACTGTAAAAACAATGGTGTAACACTGGCAACAGAAGTTCCAGTTTAAAACTGTAATATGCACAGTAATAAACTGTAAAACTACAATAAAATTATCTGTATTATACTGTAAAAACAACGTTCATATTTTACATAGTAGTACGAGAAAAGCTTCTCCATTATTGGTTGTCTAACCACAACTGGTCATTTACCCTGTGCGTATTATATCGTACTTTTTTAAAAAAATCTGTTTGCTCTAAAGTCTTCAGAAAAATGAGTCAGCATAATAATTTCGCCAACCCCAGCTGAAGTACTTGCTGAAAGCCTCAGCTGAAGCACACAGTTACGTGTTTCCCATCGCAATTATTTACTGAAAACCGTAATACTTTCTTTTTCTTAATTTCTTCCGCTGAAGAGGGGGAGGGAGGGCAAACGAGCTCTCTCTCTATCTGTCTGCTTTTAAAAATACCATTGCGGTTTCGGAAGTCGGTCGAAAGGTAACAGGGCATTAATAACCGGATGTATCTACAGGGCCTTGAACATCCGAAAATGGTAGGACTCAAGACGTGGGGACAATAGTGTGTCGGCAAGACTCTCTGGACAAGGTCATTCGAGTTCTTGTTATTCCGCGGATTCACTATTGTTTGGTTTTCATTCTTTCACCATTTTTAAAGCGTGAATGTTTTAAATTTGAGAGCATAAAATCTGTTTTTATTTGTCGATGAAAAATGTATTTATGTACACACATTTATATTTTTTCATTTCAGAATAATTTCCTTACATGAGTTTTATTTATATATCAAAGCATGAAAAGATATTCCTTCCTGTTTTACTGTTTGCAATGTGGCACTTAATGCAAGTGTTCCAGTAGCAAACGTGTTGCTTTGTTGCTAGTTTTTAAAGACCTAAACACCTAGCACTAGGATATTTAACTGCTTTTCTTTCCTTCTTATAGAAATGACTTGTTGTCGTTGTTTACTCCATTGTTGTTCAAAATTTAAATTCACCGGTCCTTTAGCTTAAAAGCATGAATATTTCCATGAAATGTCTAGAAGAAGTGGTCTAAGAGACATTACGAAAAGAAAATTTTGTAAATTTTCCTTTCCTTTCATTTTAATGAGCTTTTCATTGCATCTCGCTCTGGAATCCCATTCTTTTAGCCTTTTTTTAAGGCTTGAACAAGCCCTCCGCTTTATCCAAGCACGTGGTTTTTTATGAGCAATTTTCTTTCTACAGGTTTTGTGTCATTTGAGCAAAATGGTCATAAAAGGACTGCAGTTTAAAGCTGTAGCCTTTCTTTGAATTGCATTCATTTTAATGCATTTGCCAAAAATGGCCCCTCTTTGTTTTACTTTTTCCTAAAAGTAAAAAAGAGAATTATATAAAATAAATAAATGAGATAAGGCTTGTCTAACTGTGACTAAAAACAAGAAAATTAAATGTACAAATTAATTAATCAGGTCCTTCCTCCCCTCCCAAATAACGTTTTATGTAATGTTCCGATTCAGACGAAATGTTTTCTATGCAAAAGATCTCGGCTGCGACACGTCATGCTCATATTTCATTTTTTAATTTTAACCTTCTTTTTTTTTTCAATTTTTCATAATTTACAAAAATTCAGCATTAGCGTCTGCGGTTAAATTGAAACTAACTATGTCAGGCGGATTTACTTGGAATAGATTTTCTTCAATTTCACTTTTGACAAAGAACATGAACAAAAAAAAAATAATAATAGGAATACTTGTTCAGCATTTCAGACATTTCAACAGAAACTCCTACAAGAAAAATTCAAACCATTAATCTGAAAAAATTCAAATACACTGTAAACTTTTGGTAGGACTGCAAAATTGAGAAAAGTGCAGAAATTCTGACTATGTTTATATTGTCAAAAAAAAAAGAGAAAGAAAAAAAAAATAATAATCAAATTTCAGTGTCTCTCAAACATTCCGTTGACGAAACTTCTTCTTTTTTACAAAAGGAAAAAATTTTGTTATTCATTTTTGTCTTTGGATGTAACTAAAATGTAAAAGCAAAAATTCCTTTGGAATCAAACCTTACAATTCCAATTTATTTTGGCAAGGAGTTAAAACATAAAATAAATTTCCATGAATAAGGAACTTCACTCTCAATATTATTTGGATAAAATTTGATTTTTCTTTTTCTTTTTGTAAAGCATTGTGCACAAATCGAATAGTTAATAATTATTGTTTTTTCCCCTCCAAGGAAATCGGAAGGATCATTTGGAGAAATGATTTTTCGTTATTTATTCATATAGCTTATTTCTTCTATTTTCATTGCATACACATTGAAAATAAAATTAGTTGAATTAAAACATTACTGTTTTGAGTGGAAAAAATAGAAGCTGAAATCAACAAAAACATTGTGCCTAAAAGATTGAGAGAATTAATTTGATATAATTCTAACATTAACTTACTAGCTGCCTTTTTACGTTAGTCAGTTATTTTTCAATCGATTCTCATTGTTTGTCTCAAGTGCTGTTCTACGGTTCTACCCTGTTAATTTATTATATTTTAGTAGTCTGTTGCTGGAAAAAAGAGATGGGATTAGATAGAGAGCTGTTTGCATGGGATGTTTTATTGAGAGAAACATATTGAATAGGAATTCTTACAAATTAATCAATTTCAGTTTGAGACATTATTGTCGTGTAAACATGCCAAGTGCGTCAAATGCCAAGAGTAATTATTTTTCTTAAAAAATTAATAAATAAATAAATAAAAACTTTTTGAAAAAACACCAAAGGCAATTGAATTTTTTTATTTGCTTTATTTTAGTCAAAATTGTATTCAGTAACATAAAATGAAATCTAACTATCATTTCATTAAAAAAAACACTTTATCTAAACAAATTTAAATGCTTTACTTATTATCTCTGGTACAAACTCCATCTATTATTCACTATTTAAATTCATATTATTTGAATTCTCTAGATATTTTGTAAATGTAGTTTTAAAGTAGAGAATTCGTAATGAGTTTTACCATTAAGAAGATGAAATAAAACTTCTAATTGAAAGCACAATGAACAAACCAGAAGATTACCTTCATTAAACAACCCATTTCCATGTGAACAGAGTTTTCTCTCGAAAATTTAATACTAATTTGTCCTCTTTCGAAACGAAAGCGACTGTATTTACAAGGCGTCTTCTTCAAATGAACATATTTAATTCCAATAAAAAAAATTAGTTCTTAATTTGCCGTTCACAATGGGACATTCAATTGAAGCGATCCAATTTCAAACTCATTATATAACCTCGGGCAATTTCATCATAATAGACTAACAATCAGAGGAAATTGGCCTTGCTGCTTTAAAAAAACTTCAAATATTCAATCAAATTAGGATTATACATTACATATGGGATGGTAGGAATGAGATAAATATAGTTTATTTTCTGCAAGTCATTTAATGTCATCCATTATAAACAACAAAAGATCTACGCCAATTACCATTGTTTCGACATACCTTTATACTGTCCGATCTTCTTTGGTAAAACCTTCCGCGCATTTACGCATACGTCAGGTCTTCTCTGATCTTACAAAAATAGGGGTGTTAGGTAAAATAACAATAAGGGGAAGAATAATAGAAAGTATTTTGAACCGTATCAAGCAACATGGAACGATGTTAAGTTCAAATACATAGTTTAGTTGAATATGTCAAAAGGATAGCAAATGGAAGTTTTAAATTGAAAACTTCGTTAAGTTATCACCCACAACACATCTACCCTTTTTTTAAGTGGAACTGTTCGCGAGTACCAATAGCGGCTTTCATGGACAGACAGTATTTGTGCTTGTTACGAGAAAAACAACTGATAATTCTTTACAAAAACTATATATTTTATGCAAAAAGAGATATAGAACTAATTCTCTCACAAAATGTGTTTAGTGTCATGTAGTAATACAACGTAAACGCAATTTGCATGCATAACAGAAGGACACAGAAGGGAAAACGGACTGGCTGATTTATAAAAACTTTAAATATCCATTCAAATTGGGGTTTTCCCAATGTTTCAAAGTTTCAATATAATTCACCTAAGCGATCAGCATACTTTCGGGGCTATCCATAAATGACGTCGTAATTTTTATCAAGATACTTGACCCCCCCCCCCCCCTTTGTCCCACAGTGTCACACATCACCTCACCCACTCCCCCACCCAGCCCTTTTTCACAAGTTCCACAATTTTTCATAAACATATTCTTATAAAAAATGCGTGATATTACACGTCTTGTTACCCTCTCCCTTCTCTTAGTCACAAACTCACAACTTCGCAACCCTCCTCAACGCATGACATCATTTAAGGACAGCTTCTTAAAGACCGTGTTTTGCTGGAGCAATGAAGTACTGACCGAAAAAATACGATGATGCCCTTTTCTTCCTCATCCACTGTCCAGGCTATTTATCATTACCGTAATTATATCGACGGATGGTTTTTCCTTGAACTAATTGATAATGTTATGTCTTGATTGATTATTTATTTCTGGCTATGAATGGAATACATTTTACATAAAGTGGTGCTGGGACGTACTTGTTGTTTCTCATAAGCAATCTCCATTCGAGAATAAATGGACAAATGTACCATTTTGTTTATTTCCAGTTTATTAAATAAAACTTTCATTTTTTGTGTATGCATTACGTATTATAATTTAAAGATTAAATAGTATTTTTTGCACAATACTGAATGAACCTTATTTAAAAATATGACTCATTAAAGTTCAAGATACATTTTCTTTTATCTTTCAGATTTTTGTGAACGATGTTCTGCCTGCTGCTCAACATCATCACGCAAATGTAATTCAAGCATGTAAGTTATTAACTTTTAGTTATTTATTTACTTTGAAAATTCTGGGGATTTTAAAATGCTGCTTCTACAGTGTTATTTCTCCTAGTTGAAATTATTTAGGCATTAAATGTATAGCATTTAATCTAGCACGATTAATTCTAGCACGTTTTCTCGACCTTGAAAGAAAGAAACGAACAAAAAAAGAAAGAAACAAACAAAATTGCAATTATCTTTTCTATAATTGAAAAAAGAAAGCACATTTGATAGACATTCAATTACGTCAATATCTTTTCTTTTTGAAGCATTGTTCTTCTGAATATTCTAGGCGAAACTCCGGTGGATATTTCTTTTAGGAAAAGTAAACTACAGAGAAAATCAATTGCTTACCTAATCAAATGCGGAAAAAGTCTTAAGAGAAATTTAAATTTATTTTTCTAGAATGTGACCACCGGGGTGCAATGCGAACAGGTGGGGAAAGGAGGAGAAAAGAAAAGAAAAGCACATATATTTGCTAAACGCAATCAACTGAGCAACGCCTGCGTTTTTGGTAGTTTCGTTTCTCTACTTTCAGTTGCACCATCTTTTGTTTTTGAAGTTCTGTTCTTCTAAATCTTCTCTGTGAAATTCCGGCGGATATTTCCTTTAGGAAAAATACACTTCTGTCAGTTGTTTTTTCTACTCAATTACGCAAAAAGTCTTAAGAGAACTTTAAATATATTCCCCGAGATTGTACATATATTTGCTAAACGCAATCAACTGGGGCGACGTCTGCGCATTTTGCACTGTTCCGTTTCTCGACCTTCAGTTGCATCAACATCTTTTTTTTCTGAAGCACTGTTCTTCTGAATTTTCTAAGCGAAATTCCGGTTTCGATAGGTATTTCTTTTATTAAGAGTGCACTTCTCTCTCTCAGTCAGCTGTTCATCTAATCTGGTGCGGAAAAAGTCATAAAAGAAATTTAACTATATTCACCAAATGTGATCAGTACATATATTTGCTAAACGCAATCAACTGAGGCAATGTCTGCTTTTTCTCTCTCACTGTTCCGTTTTCTCGACCTTCAGTTGCATCAACATCTTTTCTTTCTGAAGCGCTGTTCTTCTGAATATTCTCGGCAAAATTCCGATGAATATTTCCTGTAGGAAAAGTAAACTTAAGACAGTTGTTTATCTAATCAATACGGAAAATTTCGAGAAATTTAAATATATTCCCAGAGAATGTGACCAGTACATATAATTAATACACTCAATCAAATGAGGCAACGTCTGCTTTTTCTCTCTCACTGTTCGGTTTCTGTACCTTCAATTGCATCAACATCTTTTCTTTTTGAAGCACTGTTCTTCTGAATCTTCTCGGCAAAATTCCGGTGCATATTTCCTTTAGGAAAAGTACACTTCACAATGAGTTGCTTATCTAATCTGGTAAGGAAAAATTCGTAAGAGAAATTTAACTACATTTCCCCAGTATATATATTTGCTAAACGCAATCAACTGAGGCATCGTCCGCGTTTTCTCTCTCACTGTTCCGTTTCTCTACCTTCAATTGCATCAACATCTTTTCTTTTTGAAGCACTGTTCTTCTGAATCTTCACGGCGAAATTCCGGTAAATATTCCCTATAGGAAAAGTACACTTCACAGAAAAGTTCATCTAATCAGGTACGAAAAAAGCCTTAAGAGACATTTAAATATATTCTCCGAGAATGTGACCAGTACATATATTTGCTGAACGCAATCAACTGAGGCAACGTCTGCTTTTTTTGCACTGTTCCGTTTCTCGACCTTCTTTCCCTTTTCGGGGACGGTGAAATTCCAAGAATCCGTTCTTCTGTGTCGAATGCATTCTCATCAGAGGCAGGAAAAGAAGCAGGTAGGGAAAGATCACAATGCCAGGCTGCAGGTCGCTAAGTCAGGAAGCTCTACTCGGAATAAGTGGGTTCATTTTTCTTCGGATTCAACCTACCTGTCCGAGCCAAAGGTCGGAGCTTTTTTTCGTTATTTGCGCCTTTCAATTGCTGGGTGCTGGGTTTTAAGATAAATTGCTCCGTATCCTTTAAACGTAATAGGAGATCTGAGGGGTGTTTATTTCCAAAGGGGTGAATTATCGCCAAGAGCTCAAAGGGAGTGCAAAAGAAGAGTATATTGCGTTTCCCAACCAGGTAGTTTGGTTAGATTTAAAAAATGTGATTGAAATAAAGGATGTTGCAAACTAATTAACCATCAAGAGTCATCAAATATGCAAATTAAATGGCAGCTGTGTAGCATTCCAAGCGCAAACGATACATCCTCTGTTCTTTTTTTTTATTTTTTTTTTTCTTTTTTGCTCCGAGTGTCAACCAAAGTGTATTCAAATTGAAGTATCAAAGAAGTGAGCTAATGATGTAACAAAATATCGATGCTGGGAGTTGAAATGAGAAATAAAATTAAAGAATGAAGAATTAAAATTGATAACAGCGTAGCTTCAGCTAAAAAATTACTTTTAAATGTGCGAAAAATTACCAATATCTATATGAGCCTACCTGTTTATATATATGTCTGTCTGTCTGTCTAGTTGTGTACATGTCTATATAAAAGGATTCAAACATAATAGGAGCACTTTAATAGTAATAGTACAAATCAATACAAAAAAAAAAAAGAAAAGAAAAGAAAACATCAGCACGTGCATGGTATGCAGCTAAACGCAACGGCCTTCTCAAACGTTAAAACAGCATTCGTATTTTGACTTATTGAAAGAAATAGACACCATACTTGCGAACGTAACCCGGAGGAAAAAACACGGTTAGCAACTCTGCGTCAGAGATTATAAAGTTCATTACCTCAGCTCAGATGTTACAATTCTTATAACATTTGCGAGCTGGACCAACTTCACTTGACCCTTTTTATTTAGATTAGCTTAAGATTTCATCTTCCCAAGAATAATATTTTCGCTCGCGACTTTTTTGTTTATTTATTTATTTATTTGTTCCCTTCTTTTCACCCCAAAAACTGCCAGTATATTTTTAATTTTTATTGCTATTTTTTATTCAGTGAATAATTGTCATCGAACACACATCATTTATTCAATGTGCTATTAATTTTTATAACATAATAATTTTTGATTGAGAAAATAAAGCAATGTTCTCTTTACTTTTAAATGAATAATCAGTAATTAATTCCACAACTACAGTTTAAAAACTTAGTTCATTGCATGTTTTACTTTAGATGAATATACAAATAAAATTTAAGAGGCACCTTATTCCGTTTCAAAGGAAAAACATTTTTTTATTTTTTAAATCAAAACATAAATGAAAACAATTTATTTAAAAAAAGGGGGAAATCCGAAAACTTCATTATAATTATCTTTTCAGTAAATCAAGTGTAGTATAATGGTTGCTCTTTGAGAGTAAAGTGCATCAGTATGAAATGTGATACTGAATAAAATTCCATGCATGGTTACAGGCAAAAACGAAGTTTAATAACGAAAATAGCACACATAATAGAAGGAGAAATATCTGCCTCGAGCTGTCATGGGAATTCCGTACAATACAGTGCTGCTGTAAATCAAATACATATAAAAGTTACGAGCTGATAAAAACTAAACGGAATTGGGTGCCATTGGCCTTGTCAGGATCTCTCAAAAACAATAGTTCTTTGGAAGTGTGAAGTTAGCTCTGCAATCTGTACGAATCGATAAAGGAGTACCGTAAAATGGGGTGTATAGGAACAGCGGGGTCAATCGGAACAAAACTTCCCAACCGTACAAAGAAATTCTTCATAAATATACTATTGGGTATTTTTCGCCATGAATTTTTTTTTAGAAAGGTAAGATCATAGGAAGTAGGAAAAAAATACTTTTGTCAATCTGGCAACGCTACTGGCTTCTAAAGAGGGCTGCACGTTGAATGCTAGAAAACATCACATTTTCATAGACTGCAAAACTTCATATGTAAGAACAAACCTTCTTATATTTAAAAACTATGAGTGGTATGTTTCAATTATACATGTATCTGAACAACAGAATACCACATTAGAATTTACATTTTTTATAAATTGTGTCATAAAAGTGAAGAATTCTGAAAAATGACATGGGAAAAAAATTTGCGGGGTGAATCGGAACACTTAGTTCTGTTGTTCCAATTCAAACTTATTTGAAGGAAATTGTTTGAAAAATCAAGATTCTAACCCCAATTCTTCTAATCAAGACAGGGACAAGGATTTATTACTGTTTATCCCTTCTCGTGAGCAACTAGATCTTAGAATAACAAAAGTTACAGATTTCAAAAGATTTTTTCTCCAGGAGACTTTTTTTTACTTAAAATAAAAGGGAGAAAGTCACATAGACTTTATGTAGTAAACGTCCAGCACACAGACAGTGATGAATAAGCGAAAAAATCTTTCAGGACAATCCCCGAAACCCAGAAATTTCAAAAAACTAAAGAAAAGGCAGAGTTCATCCCAGGAGATGTTATGAAAAAACTTAAGCCAAGTCACAATTGCTAGTTTTAAGGACAAGTACATATTTGTGGACGACATGAGTGACTTCCATTCATGTTAAATCTTTGCATTTCAATTCAAAAGCTTTTCTTAAAATTACTTTTCATTTTTCATAAGTTCAAAATTATTTTGAATTTTCACAAATTATAAACGTTTACTGGTACTGAAATTATACATTTATTTGACAGTAATTATCTGTTCTTATTCTCCCCCATCAATATTACTCATGTTTGTGAGACCTATTACAGATTAAATTGAAAAAAATAAAAATTTTAACAAGTGTTCCGATTGACCCCTATCAGCGGGGTGATTCGGAACACCCATAATTTGCTATATAGTTTAAAATTAATTGCTCAAAATCTTTTGTCTTTGCTTGGAATATTAAAAGTAAAGCAAGACCGAAGTTTTTACCCAAAAAAGCAAATTAAAAAAAAATCTTTTAACTGCTTTTTTTACAATCAAAGCTGAAAAGTGTTCCGATTAACCCCATTTTACGGTACTAAATTTCAGAAACGAAGAGAATTTTGTACTGGAGAGTTTTTAAGGGATTTTTAGGAGGAGGGGTCAAAATCATTTAATTTGATAAGGAAGAAATATTTTAGTTAGTTTTTCAATTTTTAAATATTGAACCCTTGTTGTAGTTTTCTACATGGTAATTCTCAATGGTCTTGTTAAATAATTATTAACATGGAAAACCATTTTAATTTAGCATTTGTTAATAATCTTCTTTATGTTACTGTCATATATCTTCCACATTACTCGTTTTTAGAGCATAAAATGATGAAAAGGTTGGTACATAAGAAATATTTTTTTCAAAATACACAATTGTATCTGAATGATCAATGTACAATACCGTTTGAGATGCTTTTTCTCAAATACTTTTGCAGTTTTGCGCAAGTTAATTATTGTTTTTTTTATACCACATTTTATTCTGAAATCTTGCAGTCAAAGTGATAGTTAAGAAATAGTAAAATATTTCATCGCAGATAATTTAGTTAAAGCACGAACATTAATGAAAAATAAAGTTTCCATATATTGGTTGCTCCCCTGTTTTCTTCATATCATCCATTTATTTTTCCTTATTTTGTATTACGACATAAAAATAAAAGCTGCGTGACCTTGCACAGAAACTGTCTCATTTTATCGTTTTCTCTTTTGTTTCTAAGTATGATATTACTGCAAAAGCTATCAACTGTCCAACCATCTAAAATTCAAGAGTAATATAAATGCACTATTGGGCGTGTCCAGATCTTTCTTCTTACTTAAAGAATATGAGTTAGTCGTCTTTATTGGCAGTTATCTAGTACAATTCATATAAAATAGCAAAGTCATAACCATAAAATAAACTGATATGAAGCCTTTTTACGTTTTACCTGTAGTACTTACAACTTCCAAAAAAAATGCTCAGTAGCCACAAAAACTCCAGTTTATGCGTCCAAATAGTTTCAGCGTCTCAATTTTATGTACGCTTCAAATAAGACAATTTTTATAGAAGAATTTCAGTTGTTTTGTTTTTATTCTCTCATCATCATCATCATCATTATGGACTTGACAGCCCCTTGTGGACCTTTGTCTTCTTTAGGAGCTAGAGTCAAGCTGTCATCCTCTTTGCCATAAACCTCCAGTTTTTGACTCTAATTATAGCAAAAATCAGAGTCGTTAATGGAGCCATCTTTTTTTGGTCTACCCCTTAGTCGCTGTTCTAAAGGGACTGCATTGAAAATCTTCAACGCAGCTCTATCAGTTTCCATTATCATATGATGACCGGCTCATCTCATTCTGTTTAGCTTAATAAATTTTAAAAGGGCTTCTCTAAGATGTGTATAAAGTTTAAAATTATATTTTCGTCACCAATTCGTTATTGCTTTCATAGTTAAAATTATTTGCTTCGCAATTCGTTTCGCATTATTGAATTTTAACAAAATCCAAAAATCAATAACTGACATTATTTTATTTATTTAGTTTTCTTCAACACGTTGATAGAATGTAAATAGACCTGAAATTGTGCAGGCGTTATGAATATCTTAACACTTTACTTTTACGGTACAACAGTGGTCTTGTCCCGCAGGTAACTGGTAAAGCCTTTATTGCACTATCAGGTTTCTTTGTAGAGCTTCATCTCACTCACAGAAAATATATCCCAAAATAAAGTTTGAATTGGTTCAGTACGTTATCGATATTTTTTGTAAGACTATGAAAGAATATATTTTGTTTAAATATATTTATCATAAAATTGGTGTGATTTACCTATTTATAGCATAAAGTATTGCTCCAAATATCGTTCTCTCACATGTGTGGCAACTGGTGTGTGCGTGCAATTATTTACTCAAAGTATCGAAGTTTAGCTCTATTGGGGATATCCGCAGTCAAATTACATATTATAGATTTATTCTATTTTCATTTACTTATTTATTTAATCTATATTTTTATCGATTTATTTATTTAATTTACACATTGAAAAGAAATGTTCACTTTGTTTGCCTCGTTCAAAAGATTGTGAATGTTATTTGCTGAAGCGGCAACATAGGACTGATGATAACACCAAAACGCATGCCTCTGCGAATGAATTTGGCAGCCCACACACGAAGCTTCCAATTAATTTTCTGATGCAGCGAAACGTATTTCTATGCTGTTAGTAGTTAATAAGCAGTAATCAACTATGCTGAAAACTTTACGATTTTCGTTTTCTTTTTTTTTTAACTTTAATTTCAATTCGCGGACCACCCTGAAGTGTACCGAGCAACCCTTTAATTCAACAGAACACATTTTTTACGCACCAGCATTGTTAGGTCTAATGTTATAGTATTCACTAAAATGTGCAAGCGGCATTGCGCAAAGCGTATTCCTTATGTGCCGTACCCTATGTTCAGGATCGAATTTATAATTGTTATTCATGAACTTTTCAATCTAATTGGATGCAGCAGAGATTGCATACATTGCAAAATGTTACTTGTTGTACAATCTTAATAGACTGTCTAATAGGTTTTTAAACCAGTTCTTTTTTATCAATATTTGAAACAAAATTAACAAAAGGATTTTTGTTTCATTTAGATCTCGTTTATAAGTTTAAAATGCATCGTATTTTAGAAATTACCATATGTATTGATTCCGCACTGGTTTTGATTTTGAATCTTTCCGTCAAATGAGATTTAAATTTTAAAAATCGCGAAGTGAAGAATATGAGGTGTTATTTAATCTTATTGTACTTATAGCCTCAAAGACTAATTAAAGGATTTAATTAACAATCAAACTTCATTTTTGTCTCTACACAGTTTTTCTCTCTACTATTCTCTCTACTCTACTATATACTCTACTCTCTATCTCTACTATCAAGTTTTTCTCTATTGAAGCATAATTCGATTTTAGGAGTATTTTTCACCTTTCGATTTCTGATGCAACTACATAATATATCATACATAATGTATTTATCTCTTTCACATGAAACACAGATCAACATTTCAAAATTTTGTTTCGCTGCTAAAGTTATTGACATAATTCCATACTATGGAAAATGAAAAATATTTACAAGTAGGTCGACCGTGTAAAAAATAATTCTAAAACAAATCCTATCATCGAAAATAAACATGCAAATGATTGTGCCTCGGAAAATTTATCAGCGAGAGTAAATCTTTCAACGAAAACAACTTGATAAGGAGAAAAATAGCAGTATAAATGTTAAAAGAAGCACTAAAACAGAAAGGAAAAAAAAAACGAAGTATGAATAAAGAGCGGTGTTAAAGAGGAAAATGGAGGGAAAAAAGCAGATAGAAAAAAGAAAGAGAATAGATGGGGAAAATGATCGAAGAGTGAATTACATAGAAGCACAACCTAGAAGAACCAAGTACCTGCTTATTATTCATAGTAGAATCTTTGCGCACCTCGCTTTTTTATAACCTTGACCCTCACCTCACTGCCGGACATTCCCCTCAAATGGAATTTTAGTTTGGGGGGCTGTAGTAGCTACTTTTATATAGTTGGTAGACTTCAGCTGGGGGAAACTGTTTCTTTTGTGTGTTTTCTAAAGCTTAAAAACTATTATTTAAGATGGAAGAGCACCGCAAAAGAATTGTCTTCGTTCCAAGAATTTCCACTTTCTTTGCCAATCCGTGGTGTGTATTAGGATTGAACAACCTTGCTTTTAACGATGTAGTTCCCCAATTTGAAAGAAATGTAGGATAAGAGGAAAGACTTGTACATTTTGAAAAAAAAAAAAAAAAGAAAATTTTCTATCAAACAGCAGGTTATTCGTGCAATACACCACCAACTCGTTTATTTCATCCTCCAAAAAGCACGAAACTGCAGTCCATGGCTGGAATAAACGAGTTGGTGGTGTATTGAATGTTTCTGCCTTAGCCCTGGCTTAGGGGTGGTTACTTACTGATTTTCCAAGTAGCACAAATAACCTTTAAACGTTTTATTAACGGTTTTAAGCGGTTGTTACGACGTTAATAACCATTTTACAACCTTTAAAAAACGAAGTGTGCTACTTGGGTTATAGCAAGTTGTTCGTTTTCGCTATAGCTCAGCCAGAGGGAATCTTCTGAGGGAGGGGGGAGATCACAACAGTCCTAAGAAGTTGTACATAAATAATTTAATGCTAATGATTACACACAAAAAAACCCTTATCTAAATTTATACTAAGAAAAAAGAAGTATTATTCTTGATCTCAATTGCCATCGCTGGATTGCATTTGTATATTTCTAAGTCAGTGCTTCTCAGCCCATCGCCTCCCTATAGAAAAAGACTGACACTGATCACAATCCCCTTTTCTTACTTTAAAAAACCAGAGCTTGTGCTAGTGAACATCGAGACTATTGAAAACATAAATGCAAAATTTAAATTTGAGGTAATATGTGTATAATAAAGCAATTTCATCCAATAACTCTTAATCTAAAATAACTAATAAAAAAAGATTAATACATTAATTAATTAAAGCTCCTTTTTCGCATTTTTGTTATTTTCTAAATTGAACTAGTAGCAATTGGAAGGGAAATACTTAACTAAGATCATCAACGTACTTTTCAAAAACAGAAGTACTTTTTTTCATGAAATTATTCTCTTTTTTGAACTGGAATCTGAAGAAAATAAAAACACTGACACTTAAGGTTAAAATAATGAAAATTGAACGCTTAAAAAATCTAACTTTGCGGCGAATAACGAAATACTTCCTCAAGGTTCTACCTAGGTGTGAAGAAGAAGCTCCTGAATTGTAATTTGTTTCATTTTTACAAGTAACTTTTTGATGTTTTGCTGAACGTAGTATACGCTTTCAATTTCGATATTCGCTAGCTTTTCATTATTATTTTTTTTTTCTTTTAAACATTCATAGCCCCTTATCGGCCCTCGAGAATTTATTTCTCGTTTGAGTTGTCAAATCGCCCCCAGGTTGCTAACCACTGTTCTAAACTCACTTGGAAATCTTACTAGAAGCCTTCGGAAAAATAAATTGCTGTGCTATAATTGATAGAAACAGTTTTGCTCCTACTATAAAAAAAATAAAGAAGGCCAAAACTTATGTGTGGGGTGGGGTCGTATAAACTGCACGAGAAAAGATATATTTTCTAACGTGGCAATATTACTTCATCAAATATTTCAGCAACTTATCTAGTTTTTAAAATTTCACTCAGAAAAAGAAAATTCACTGATTATTCAAATATTACTACAACAAATAAAAATTAATGTAAAATTTAGAATGTAATATCAAGCATTCTATTCTTGCTAGTGCATTATTTTACCTCGAGAGATTTTTGACCTTAAATATTTTTATGAAATAATATTCTTATCAACAAAATTTATGTTCAACAAGAAATCATTTTCACCAGAGAAGAGTTTTGCAACTGAAATAGAACTTCCAAGGACCTGTAATGGATCGCCGGCCGTTAACCCTTCCTGCTTAAGTACTACTTTTGCAACGCGCCACCATTTTCATTTTTGCGTCGTTGGCTATTGTACTTCACAGCAATTTAAATTAATTAATGCGCATTAAGAAGCGTCGGAATTCTTCTTTCGGTTGATTTAATTAAAATCTAGATATGAGGCAACATAGGTTGTTCTTTAAAGCAATCTTTCTCCCCCCCCCCCGATTCTATAATGGCTGTAATTCCCGACAGATTGTTATCTAAGTGTTGTTCATTTGAAATAAATAAGTACCATTCTTTGGATATATTCGAATGATTTACGGATTCGCGAAGACTTAGTTTAATTAAATCCTTGTGGACCACCCGGTAGGAATAGGATTAAAACAGACAGAACGAAACGATATTTTTCTTTATTCCTTTTTTTCTTTCCTTTCTTTCTTTCTTTTTTTTACTACAAAGATTTTTGAAATTATAATTTTTGCTATGTGACTAGTATTTTTTCGTTTCATAACTGGTTACGGTCAACTGATAATATCTGTTTGAGTTTAATATTTTTCATTCTCACTTTTTCGGTTAAAAAAATTTTAAAAAGTTGAAAAATATGATTGGCAGAATGTAAATTTAAGAAATTTGATACACGAAGTGTCGCTAATAAAAGGGGTCCTAAAATTAAAAAAAAAAACCTTCCTTAGCTTAATGCCGCGGAAAGTTTCATTATCTCTTCAATTTATAGTTTGTGCGACTACCGCTAAAATAATACAGGTGATATTGCGAAACTGATGAAAAATAAAAATATGTGAACCATTTTTTGTTCTTAAAAGATTTTCTCTTTTAAAATTTTAACAGAAATGTGTATTTAAACTTTTTTAAAAACTCTTGGAATTCATATTTTTATTGCAGAAATTTTCCTTTTATTATACAAAATAATCATAATAATACTAATAATAATATAATAATAATAATAACAATAATGCGAGTAAATTTATTTATTTAAAATTTTTTCTTCCCTGACATTATTGATTATATGTATATATTTTTTAACCACAAGTTATAGCATTGTTTCAGTAGCTACGTAATCTGTGAGTTTTTTACAGTCATGTTTAAGCTATCACGAATCATAACTTTAATTGTCTCTTGGAAACAGATTTTCATTTTCTTCCTGATATAAATCATGGAAAGAAAATTTGAAATGAACAAACAATAATTTTGATTCCCGTTTTCGATAATAAACGTTTCATTATGAGTCGTCCACAAATGATGTCACACTTTGAGGAGGGGTGAGGGCTGGTGAAGTTGTGAGTTTATGACAAGGGAGGAAGGAGGTGACAAAATGGGTGACATCACACATTTTGGTTGAACTAGAAACATTTAGAATTAGTAGATAAAACATTTATATAGTTTTTCATCATATACTTTTAACATACATTTTCTTATGATTTTTCGACTTTTCTTTTTTCTTTTTTTTTTTTCATTGATTTTATTTTTCAACAAAAACATAGACACAAATTAAGATCTAAACCCAATCTAGTTATTTTTTAAATTTAATCAGTTTAAATTCAATATTTTAAGAAGTATTTTAGGTTCATTAAGTATAAACAAGATTTAACGCAAAATACATCGAATTCCACAAATACTTTTAATATTATTCTTGTAAATTCAACTAGTCTATTTCAATAACTAATTGATGTATCATGTCTTTTTGCAAACTTTTATCTTATTTCGTACAAAATAGGCATATTTTAATCATTATTACTGCAACGCACACAATTGTGTTTAAGGTGAAGGGGGATACTTTGCTACTAAGAGATGGAGGGAGTCAAATATTCTGGGTAAAAAATCGTGCCGTCATTTACGGTCAGCCCCTTGCTGCACTATAACACAACCGAGAGAATCACATGAGACTCTTAATAAATATTTTTTCTATGAAATTTCAATATGGCGGCGATTACTATTATTAAAATAGGGCACTGTTTTATTTTTCATATTGTTAGGAAATCTAACTGGAATGTATTGTTCAAATACTTTTCAAAATTGAAATTGAATCTCTCTGTGCAGCACATCTGAGTAGTTATTTACGTTAATCTAAAAATATAATTTAATCTTTTCTGGGACCTCTAACTGCAACTCAAAAACGAGCAGTTTTGATTATTTATTTTAAGAGCTTCATTGAAAAGCACTTTTTAAAACTTATATTCATTATGTTTATTTCTTAAATACTCGTGAGAAGCAGAATTTCTCTTTCAACCGCAGCCGTCTATTAGAGGGTTAATCTTATAATTTCAAGTTAATTAAAGTCAACGATAAGGCATTTACAGGACCATCTACATACCAGAGCTAATCATTATGCTTTGCCGAATATAAATGGAGAAAATACGACCACCGTTTTTATCTTCAGCCTTATTATAATGCTTACCAAAAGAATCAAGCGGTCAATGATATCAAGCTTTGAATTGAGGGGAAAAAAACTTGGATGCGGGCAAAATATATTACTCATAAATGACATTTTTCTTCACTGGAAAAAATGTGATTTATTTTGTATACTCTGGTCCTTAGTTAATACTTGCTAATGGGCAGAGTTGGTATTTCAGGATTAAAAATAACATGCGGGCAATTTTTAATAAAGTTTCAAGACTTTTACTTTTTTTTTTTTTTCAAAAATATGTCATAGGATCGAGAGGAAAGTAGGAAAACATCACGAAATATTTACTTGGTGAAACCTGAAAGATAATCTCAATTGTTTGATTCGCCTGATGCAATAAATTGCACTGAAATCGAAGGTTAAATTAATATTTGCAAAATGTGTTTTGACACAATTACGTAATAAATCTTTTAAAGCGATACATCAGGTTTTCAAATTGATTCAAGTTACATTAACACATTATGATACTATGATATAATAATAATTATAATAAAGTGGCTTCAATTTTATAGCAATAATACGAATCTGTTCCTATAAAGAAACTCAATAGCTACATTAAAAAAATAACTAAAATTTCAATTTGCTTCTGTACCCCAATTATAGCTTAGAATACTGGCATAGTCATAATTTTAACTGATTTAGGTCATTTAAATTTGATTTTATAATTAAATTTTCTCTTGGTAAACGACGTCTGTCAGTAATTGATAGAATGATTCTCGCAAGTTGAAAGGGAGAACTTAAACGGAGTAGTGGACAGTACACAATAAAATATTTTGTATTCATCACACCTATTTTCGAAAAATTCACATTGTTTGATTCTTTAGTAGAATGGGAAAATGCTAGATGAAAACGAACGTGTTATTTACTTTCATCTCATCAAGCTTAAGGATTTTTTCCCAGTGTTTGTGCAACATTTTAATTCAATGAAAACCTGCTAAACTTTAAATCTAATGCAAATTTATGTATTTTAAATTTTTCTATAACGTTGTTGAAAAGGGTAGGCGTGTATGTAGCGCGAGGTCACTGGCAAAAAAGGCGTACCTGATCGTAGCATGTGACGTAGTTCTTAAAGTGGGGCACCTGCTTACGTCTACTTTTCTTGTGCTTCAAACATTTCGTTCATCATTTTCGCTTCGTTACTGCTGCTGAAGAGTTGGAAAAAGTCTGCTTTTCAAAACCGATGTTAATACGAAGTGACTACAATCAGGGGCGGATACAAGGGTTGGGTGATGGGGCGGTCGCCTCTCCCTTGAGGCTTCTCCATCAGTAAATTTTTAGTATCAAAGTTCAAAAAACTTAATTTTTCGACGCTTTTTAATGATGTTGAAGGTAGATTGGGCTCTCCTCCGGAAATGTTTCGCAATTAAAGTCCTAAACCTTTGTGATCAATATTTGCAAACCATTATACATAGTGAAAAGTAACTAATAAAATCAATAGTCCCCCCCCCCCTTGAAAAATTTCTGGATCCGCCCTTGGCTACAGTACCCAGCTACGCCAATTAATTTCAAAGTTCTATAAGAAAAACATTTAATTTAATAATATGCGCATAAAAAAGTTTATTTTGTTTCCTCGAGTATTTTAAATGCATTTTAAAGTTAAAGGGCCCATTGTTAAAACTTTGTTATAGTTGATAGTTTCAACGGCATCAACGCCTCGAGCCAAGGAGAGGGGGAGGTGCAACCGGAGTTTAATATGCAAAAAAACCTGTTGTTTTTAGGGTAATACTGGCAGCAGAGGTTCCAGTTTAAAACTAAAATGTACAGTAATAAACTGCAAAATTAGCTACTTTACATTTTATTACTTTAAAGCAACAATTTTACAGTTTATTACCACAATTTTACAGTATCTATTACCACAAAATTAGCTGTATTATACTGTAATAACAAGAGTATAATACTGGCAGCAGAGGTTTCAGTTTAAAACTGTAAAATGCACAGTAACAAACAGTGAAATTGCCATTTTTAGAGTTTATTACTGTGAAATTAGCAAATTTAATTTTTTACTGCAAAATTAGCAATTTTTATAGTTTATTACTACAAAATTAGCTGTACTATACTGTAAAAACAACATCTATTTTTTACAGTGTGGAAAAGGGATGACAAAATAGTTAGTTTTGTTTACTAACTTCAACCAAGCAAATACATACACAAAAACTGAAACAAAAACTCAATTTATTTCTATGTTTTTTTCCACATACAACACTTTATTAATATTTAATAATAACGTTAGTCTTCATTAAATAAATAAATTTTTCACTTATTTTCATTTTAATAAAGGTCTTAAAAACATTATACCATTACTGACGCTACTATGAATTGTACAGAAATATGTTGCTCTAATGCAGCGGTGGCCAACCCGCGGCACGCGTGCCACAATGTGGCACGGCAGAGCAGTAACAGTGGCACGCAAAGACTTTTTGAGAAAATTCTAAAATGGAGGGGAAAAGATCGATCTCAAAAATATTGATAAAAACTAAAACCCTTGAACTGATAATTATAATGATATTATGAGGATTAAGTGTCAGGAGGCTGGCTTACAAATTGTCTTAACTACAATGCTGCGAAGTACTTAGCGTTAGCTTCGGACATCCAACGAAAGCTGTGAAGCTACAGACAAAACTTTATAAAGCATATTTGTGCTTGACTCGAATGAAACTTTCGATGCTGCGGAATGAATTCTTGATCTGCAATAGTTTCAGCTACGGGTGATGAAATTTTTTAAAAAGTTAGCTTTGTAAGTAAAATTAAGAAACCAGATTGGACAAAATTCGGTATGGTTGCACAAATGAAGATCCCTAAATTGTTTTTGTTATGTTACTCGAAAATAATTTGGGAAAAAAACTTCAAAATTATCATCGAATTCTTTATCACAAACTTCTTACGAAAGAATGAGACTTTTTCTCTGCTGGCGACTCTGTAGAGTTCACTGTATTAACGAACAATCAATTAGAGCTCTGAATGTTTTGTGAACTTTTCCCTTGAGAAAGAGGTGAGCATGGCAAGTTACTCCTTCATTGAAATGTGCAATAGCTTTCCAAAGGAAAAATTATACATAAATCAGAAGATTTTAAAATTTTAGGGAGTGTGTTTTTTTAAATATCTTGAAGGAAAGCAATGAGGACTTGCTACTTAGGAATGAAGAATAGCAAATGAATTAAGCTATGTCCTCTCTTTTTTTTTCCGGCGTTTAAATAATTTAAATTTAAGATAGTACAAAAAAGTTTCCTAAACCGATAAAGGCCATCTACATTCTTTTATGATGAAACTGCAGTTTCTTTCTCTCTACTTAGAAGAAAAAAGAATAAAATATTAAATTTAATACTGAAAGTATCAACCCAAATTTAATAATTTTCCAATGATATACATGGAGAAAATTTTACACCCTTTTTTGAGTATACATGCAGTGTTAGGTTTGATGATTTTTAGGATCATAAAAAAATGCTGATCTTTTCAAATTCTTTGTCTATTTCTCTGCAAGAGCCTACTTGTTACCCTTCTGAAATCCAAATCAGAATTACTGACGTTTTGCATTGGTAATCAAATATAAAAGCTTACTTCAACAGAAAATTATCCACGTTATATGGAAATTTGTACCAACAAAATTATTTCGCATTTACACACTTTAGCCATCTGATGCTGTTGTAGATTCGGTTCAAAATACGCTTCTAAACAAATATTTTTTGTTATGAAAGCAAAAACATCTAAATGCCGTTGAATATTAATTGATAGCACTTAAAACACTTAAACTTCTTAGGATTCTCAAGAACTAATCCAAAAATTAAAAACTTGATAAAAAAGGTACAGACTCATAAACCACATTAAGTACAGACTGTTTAATTTTTAGAATAGAATGTTTGATGTTATTTGTTTCTTTTTTAAGTATAAGCCAACAGACAGAACTTATAGAAGTGTTCATTAACGATAACTCTTAAGTTCGGACTTGTTTTATCTTTATCATCCATTTAGATTTCAATTACTCAGATTTACCAGAAAAAATGTTTCATTTGAGTAAAAACTACATAGTTAGCCAACCTAAAATCTATATTTAATGTTTTAAAATTTTTCTGTTTGTTGGAAAAATGCAATGTGGCACGCTGAGCTTTTTCTCTCCAGATAGTGGCACTCTTCCTAAAAAGGTTGGCCACCCCTGCTCTAATGCATAATGTAAAAAAAAAGTCATTTCAAGTTGGTTGGGTAATATTTCACCAGCTAAGGTGCAACATGTTTGATTATGTTCTGATTTAATAATACAGAGTTAAGCTGAAAAGGGAACACGCCTTTATTTGTGGTGTTGCCATATACTTCTTGATAAATACTGTGGAGAAACTCCTATTTTAAGGCTTTTCCCCGCTGTGCAACAATCGTTTCATCTTTACTTTCTGTCGTAATACTCTGCTTGGTCAAGAAGGTGTTTCTACCTGTAAATGTATCCAGCTGCGCCTTAAATTTAAGACTTTTTTCTCTCAAGATTTAATTATATCGATCTCCGGGTTCTTTGGTTTGAAGGTCACTAAAGGTTACAAAATGATTGGCTGAATCATGCATTAGCAACTCTAAAACCTCTTGAATCACGCGTTATAAAATGGGTGGTAAAAGGTTTATTACGCTCTGTGTGATGTAATGGGGAATGTATAAAAAGGACTAAACTCACTTGTTTGTTCCAAAAGTAGTTTATATGACAATGTTAAGAGCATCTGAATTACAAGGAGCTTAAGGATAAAAGAATTGATGAAGCGAAAAAGTTCTGGCAAGAATAAGAGCAGTAATTATTAAATGGCTGTAATCTTTAACAGTTTGGTCACGACTAAAAAAATGCTACCTCACGCGTGCAGGGATGAGGAAAACTTTCAATATAAAAGAAGCTCAATGCGAACTTCAAAAAATAAAATAGAAACCAGCTAAAACTGCCTCGTCAACAGTGAAGCTACATAATTAAGCAAATAGTCATCATCATTTTTTTTTTTTTTTTTTTCAGTTATTCTAAAAGGGTTTTTTTTTTTTTTTTTTGAGAAAAAAATTATTGTGCTGGAAATAATTAAATGAATGAATATTCATTATTTTATTTAAAACTGCCATGACATATAATTCTTTCTTTATGTCACGCAGTGGCGCAGCGAAGGGGAGGGGGGAAACATTGTTGCCAATTCTAATATAGTAGTTTTTACACATGAAATAACTGTTTTGATTTTAAAAAAACAGAGGGAAATTCTGGCTGCGCTTGTGGTGCCACGTGCTCCATTGTATGCTGCTTGATTTTTTTTTTAATTATGTACAGCTTTTGTTTCGGTACAAAATCGAGCTCAATCTTCAAAAAACCTCGATTAGAAACTATAAAACAGGCGCAGGCATATATTTTTGTTGGAACGCTCTTATAAAAATTATTCATTTGAATTTTAAATGTAACATAAAACAAAATAATAAAGTTTAGGTGTGAAAAAATATAATTTCCATTTTTTCTTCTTTCTTTTTGCTTAAAAAATATGATGCAAATTACTTGTGGATGATAAAACTTCTTCTGCAAATATAAAATGTTTGCGTAATTTGGTGTTTGATTAGGGTCATTCCTCAATGTTTGACCGTGAAATGTCTTGTAACGCTAAATCTTGAAGTATTTATTTATTTATTTATTTTTACTGTGAAATTGTAGATAACGAAGTTTTCTATAATTTTCAGCTCTCATTTGTAGTTTTACAGTAAAAATAATATCAATATTTCGAGATTTAGTATTATGTATGGGGTATTTCACTGCCAAATACTGTGAAATGATCCATAGGATAAAACGGAATTTTAGTAGTCCTCACCCTATCGTACAACTTGTAACGTATGTAAAATGTGTGCTTTTAAAGCAGAAACAATAATACATGGCCAAGTATAGTCTCTAGTCATACACTTTAAGCATTTTGATTTTGCGATTTCTCGTTTTAAAAATTACAAGCTCAAATCTAATTTCTTATTTTATAATTATAATTACTCCTTCACCTATTTCACTTTTCACACCCTTCGTTGTAAATGGTAGCTTCTAAATTGACACTCTGCTCAAGAAAGGTAAATATTAAAAAAAAAAAAATAAAAGTGTATCAGTTTTAGGTAACTTGGGCATGATAATGAGCAAAGTTGCACGCTGCGTGAGCTATGAGGATTCCTCTTCTATAGCAGTTCATATCCTCTCTTCTATTTAATACTTCGTTTTAAACTGAAAACTTTTGAAATGAAAAGCGAAAAAGCGTATGAAAAATAACTGATTTTTTTTTTTTTTCAAGGAAAAACATGCGGTGAAATCTTGTTGAAAAAGGAAAAATTTTATGAAATAAATACAAAAGTTAAGCACAGCAAAATAAATACTTTAGAAAAGACCTACATTTATTTGCATTCTACTATACTTGATGACCCATAGGAGGTTTTTTTTTTCTTGAGGATCAAAATATAAAAATATTCACTCAGTTGTATTATTTTACCCAACCCCTTTACATGTAGTTTTATCTTTGTGACGATTCACTCATCCAGCAGGCCCGAATTGTCCTACTTTTCCAATGTAATTTAAAAATTGCTGTTTTTGTTGTTTATAACTGTTTTGAAAATATATGAATAAATGACTTCATAAATTTAAAAAATGAACTTAGAGAGCCTCGAAATGAAACTCATTATGCTTAAAACTGGATTTTACGAGAGAAAAAGACATTTAGACATTTATTTTGTGCCATGAGAAGACTGAAAGAAGAACACTAAGACTTCCATTCAAAACCGTTTTTTCTTTTTCATTAAAAAATCTTACTTTTAAAATGTTTTTTTTTTTCGAAGTAATAATAGTTTACAGAACGCATGCTTTAGAATATTAAAAAGAAAGTTGCCGAATGGACGTTGCGCATGGGCAAAGTGTGATCATTACTTGGAACCGCGTGTAATTTTGGGTTTGCATTTCCTTCTTATGCCCATCACGCTTTGTTCACGAAACCCCGGAAGATTTCGTGAATGAAAATAGCATTTTTTTTCTGTGGAACTTTTCTCCTTTCGGAACTCAACGGTAGTTTGTTCCGCAAGTATGTAAATCGACAGCGAGTCATGTCGTGTGGGTGTCATCTCCGTAGCTCGGTTCGTTAATTCTCATTCATACTTGAATGAGTCGTTATTTTCCGAAGGGTAATCACAAATATATCCAGATAATTGAATCTAAGGCTCACTAATTTCCTTATAGGGTGAGGAGTTTTATATCGACTTCGCTACACTGCAAAAAATGAACTGTTGTTTTTCCGTAAAATTTAGTTGTATTATACTGTAAAAACAACAGTATAATACTGGCAGCCGAGATTCCAATTTAAAACTGTAAAATGCACAGTAATAAACAGCAAAATTAGCAATTTTACAGTTTACTACTGTAAGAGTTGCAATTTTTAATGTTTATTAAAAAGCTGTATTATACTGTAGAAACAACATTCATTTTTTACAATGTATGCGAAGAGGATATGAAAAATATTTTTATTCCTTACTTAAAGAAATACGAGTAAATCAAAGTTTTTTAAGGACACGATTACCTTTATTTTCAAGAAGGATAAAAATACATTGAGATACGTACACGTGGCTTATCTTAATACTGTATAGTAGGGTGGGCCGAAAAATACTTTTTTTTTTTTTTTTTTTCGATGATGGGTATTGCGGAAAAGGTGCCATTGGGGCGCAAAGTGCACATAAAAAATTTGATTTTTTTTTGGTCAATTTCGTAATATGTCGCAATTGTGTTGCAGTTTGGAAAAAATGCAGTTTTTTAGGTTTTTAGGAAATTATTTTTGAAAACTTTTTAGATCATAACATCTAAAAATGCATTATATGTGACAAACAATGTAGTTATTTCGATAAGTACGGCGAAAACAGCATTTTAACATTTTGACAAAATTTAAATCAAGCCGTAGAAAAAAACAGAAATTGCCAAATCTTCTATGCATTTGTGGAAACGGAGGGCTTTTTACCACAGACCTCAATTTTTCTTGTGGAATTTCCATGCCCTTAATGGTACCTTTTCCGCCCTACTCGTTATCGAAAATAGATTTTTTTTTAATATAATTTGATAAAAATCTCGAAAGAAATGCATTTTTACAAACTTCAACGCAATTGCGGCAACTCAAGAAATTGACAAAAAAATTTCAATTTTTTTATGTGCACTTTGTTTTTTCAATGGCACCTTTTCCGCAATACCCATCATCGAAATAAAAAAGTCTTTTTAGGGCCACCCTACTGCATCGCCGACACCAGTTGTTTAAATTATTTCAAAAGTGGTACCCTAAGGGGGGGGGGTATAAATTAAGAGTATTTTTCTCTTTTTAGTTCAATAAATAATTAATGTGAACTTGAACTGCAGTATTAGTTATAAGATGAAAGAATACGTATTTTTGGCAGCAAGAGTAATTGCTTGAAAAACTATACACGGTTGTGTGTTAATAATATTATAATGATATGAGTAGCGTTAATGATGTACCGCTGTATAAACTTTCATTCTAAAGCTCTTCTTTGAAGATACTATCTGTAGCTATTGAGGTTGTGGTAAAGGAAGTAGTTATTTTCGTTTATAGCGAAACTCTATACAGAGAATTTTCGGCTATGGCGTAATATCGTCAGATCCCTTTCAGGCTTTACTCTGTGGTAATATTCAAATTTTTGTAACAAAATTACGGATATCACGAGATTTTTGCTTGGTCCCTCGACTTTGCTTCCAATGGGCACAATAATATTTTAGCTATATTTTTAAATAAATCTTCGCGAACGTCTACGTTTTTCTGCTCTTAAACTCAAAATAATTGCATAGTTCTGCATAACAAATACAGATGATTGTGCGTTTGAATGTACATCACATCAAACCCTTAAACGCAAGAAAACATTTGTTGATTTTTATTTTGGCCAACCAAACCAATTATTCCCGCTGCCACCCTAAAATGCCAATAATGGAGCACCAAACTGCTCATATTTGAACGCAAGCATTTGCCTAGCGGTAATAATCATAATCCAACGCTTCTTAACAGGACTTAGTTTTCCTTTCTTATGCCTAATGCTTTTTCTTTCGCCCATTTTAAACAGCATCCGTCCGAGACGCATGAGAGATTTTGCAAAATATCCAAGTCAAGAAAGTAAAATCCAAAATTAACAAACCCATTAACAATAGGATTTTCCATTTGAGGATAGTCTCGTTCAACCTTGGGTACATGTGGCCATCAAAAGTTGAAGAAAAGAATCAATTACTTGAGACTGGTTCCGTTATCTGATAAAGAACACAAAAGACGATTTTGAGTGTCGTGTTTGCGAACAGCATCGAGACAGGCATTTTTATTCACTTTTTCCAGTCCTTGAGTCGTTTGAGTAATAACGGCTCGTTCTTTGTAGTTAGTAAGATCTCATTATAAGAGTACTGGTTGGATTAAAACTGGTAAACAAAAGATTCTTTTTTCGAGTCCAACGAACAATACTCCTATGGGTTTCAAAAGTTCATTCAGAGATTGGGTCACTTTCGTAGCCTTTGAATACAATAAAATGAAGGATGTCTTACACAGATTACGGTATCATTCATTTCAGACAGCCTCTGGTTACATGAAAGTGAAGAGTGAATGATTTTGTTCTCCCTCGTAGTTTTGTCCAGTTATGAAACAATAACAAATCGATTGCTTTATTTTGAGGCTTGTTGTTTATTCGCAGTTACGATTTGCAATGTCATATTGTTTGCTTAAAAAAATATAATTTACCTGAAAGAATTCTTCTTCTTCTGCTTTTCTTCTTGTGCCTTCTTGTTCTTCTTGGTACCCGAGTGACATTTTGATTTTTCTTTCTGAGTTTTTGAAACAGGTGACTTTATTAAGACAGCTAAAAAGCACAGCTAAAGTAGCTTTCATTAGTCAGTCGGTTGATGTTGTAGCAAAAACCCTACATCGACAATGAAATAGAATTACGGTGCGAAATACCATTCTAACCATCATAATTAAAATGAGTAAATGAAAAGCGCTCCTGTCTACATGTGCTGGAATTCAATATCAATGATCAGTCCTATAGAGTATTTATTATGCAACACTTTTTTTGATAGCGAATAATTAGTGCCAATATATCAATATTAATTCATATTCAATTGTAAGCTTAGTTATTTAATATCTTCGTACTTTAATGCCTTTTAACCATTTAAATACGATGGATTCTAGAGAGTATTTATTAAAAAAAAAATTTTTTTTAATTTAACCGTTGTTAAACTTCAAAGGATTTTCGTAGTGCTAGAGAAAAATAAAGATCCTTTCAAAACGACTACTGGCTGACTGGATTCTAAATAAGAATGCATGATCTGATTATAATATTTGTTTTCCGTCAAAGATATCCAAACGGTGCTAATTAGTATGATGGCATTAAAAGTCATATAAAGTCATCTATTCCTAAATTACTATGCTACGAGAAAAAACTAGAGTAGTACTATTTTTGAGCCCTGAATTATGAGAATAATTAAATCTAAATTAATTTATTTCATTCCGAACGCTATTAAATGCTTATTCAGGAAAAAAAATTCTACCTATATCTTAACCGCTTGCCTGATTATCCCGAGTTACCTCGGGCTCGTATGAGCTGCAGCTAATTATTATCCTGAGAAAACTTGGGTGAAACTAAATGATTTTACATGATTTTACACCCATAAAAAATACTAAATTCAACTTGAAAACCTACGTATTTTGTTTATTTCATTTCCTTGTATTTAAAAATCAAATTTTAAAAAATGTTATTCTTTTTTTTTTTTTTTTTTTGCAATTATTTCCAAAATTTTTTTAAGGGAAGCGATTAAAATTGTTAGAGCCTTAACCTAAATTGCTGCCATTCACTCTTCAGCTTCTGTGTTATTATATTCTAAAAGCTCAATTGGCAGCTAACGACAAGGGCGTCTTACTGTGGTACGACTAGTGCTCAATATGTTCACAAAAAGTTTGATATTAAATTTACCCACATATTGCACATTTCTTTAATACAATTGCAAATTCTTATTACTTTATGTCTGCACTGCGATTGTGGTGTACACATTACATTGCACATTTAAGCCTTTTTATCGTTTCGCCCACCAACACAAAACAGTTTCAATCATAGTACTTACTTTTTTATTTTAACATGCGTATTTTTATATTTTCCCCCTTTTTTAGCTCCTTTACTACTGAAATTTAATTTTTAATTGACATTCACTGACATATTCGGAAGTTCAGATAACAGTCATCATATTTTGTCATCTTTTTATGCTTTCATTATTACTATCCCTTTACACGGGTGGGACATTTTACGTTCACATTTACGTTTACAAATCTGCTATAATAAGAAGCATTTCTACTTCTAATTTCAACGCGGTATAAATTATTATTCAAAGGCAAAAAAGTTTACTATGAAAATTGCTAATACAGGTGACGTTTTATTTTTCATTGAGTTATGACTTTTTCAGATTTGGGAGGCCGTCGACTCAATTGTCGTTACTTGTTATTGTCGAACCCTAAACCCGTGTATTATATGTTTGAGAAAAATAATTTCTTCACTAACTATATCGAACTAAAAATGCTTAAGATTAGAAGATTTTTTTCAATTTTATTGATTTTGGTTTATTTCATTTCATTTATTTATTTAAAACTGAGAGTACAAAATTTTCTTTCTTTCGAAGTTCAGGATTTTTTCGACAGCAAAAATTGCAACTAAGGAGTGTTTTTTTTTTTTTTTTTCCAGAAAGTCACATATTGATATATCTCATGTAATGTATAATCTAGGTTATATATAAATGACTTTAAAGAGAGGAGAGGGGTGTGTAAGCTCCTTCAAAATTAGCAATGAGGTCTTTTGATGTTCAAAAATTCCTGTGTGTGGGGTAGGGGGGGGGGGTCACCAAAAAATCCGCAAAGCAGAATATTTAAATTTATTAATAACAGTGGCTGAATTTTTGGAATTTTAAAACGTCCAAATGGGTCCAAATTTAGATTTTTGAGTCATAAAATTGTTCTTTTCTACACATCGACAGGAAGTTTTACCCTTTTTTTTTTTCTTAAACTGCATTGTAGATTAAATATTACTTAACAAAACTTTCATTTTCGAGGTAGACAGTGCAAAGCAGTCACTACATTTATTAATGACCCTCTCTTTCGGACATAATTAATCAATGTATTCTTTCCAAAGCATACACAGCACGTTACATGTATCATGCATAAAAAAAATAAATATAATACATTATTTTCACTTCACAAGATGATCACTTTTGCGTGTGCGAGTCAATGAGAGCTGCTTTGTGTTGAGTAAACTACATAAATCTGCCAACTCCAAATCTCTTTAACGAATGAGAAAAAATCGGTGCCATTCGTCCGTAGGAGGAATTTGGCAGACAGCAGTTCATTTCCCTGCAGGACGCCTACAGGTGAAAAATTCACCCGTAGGAAGCACACACGTCTCATCACCTAACTCAATATCTCGTTGTTCTTTCGAGAGTTCACGACCTTGCATGCCGGTCCAAGGAACTTAAATGGACATTTTTAAAGTCAGCCTACTTTAAGTCATATTTCAGAGAGTTGTGTTTTTATGTTTCGCAGCAATGTAGTTTGACTATCTGATGGGAACTGAAAGAATTAGTCTGTGTTGAGCTACTAGTTTTGATGAATGATTTTCAACTGACCATTGTGACTTTATTGCTGTTTTTGGGACGGACGAAATATTTCCTATGATTGTTCACCTTATATAAGAAAAATGCATTATTTGACTACAAAAATAGATTTTTAGAAAATACAAGGTGACCCAAGAATAACTAGCGATCGTTCGTTTTGTGAGCTGATGAAGGATGTATTCATAGACGGCTGGTGCTCCAAAAAAGTGGGAGGCCTAAGGAGGTATGGGGGAGGGGGAGGTTAGGTGGACAGCACCCCTAAAACTGAGTTCAAAGAATCGTGCAATTTAATTTTAACATTACGGTTAATTGAATGACCTTCTTTTAAAACAATTCTGGACACGGCCTCAAAAATTGGAATTGATGGCCACAGTAGCCTTCCTCCTTCCAATTCAAAGTTCCATTTAATTTTTTTTTTTTTGAAATAATGGCAAGAGAAAAATATAAAACATTCTTCGGTATTTACACAAGTGAATTCATCAGCACAATCATTTTTCAATCGATTGCTAATTTTGAACTCAGAAATGTGGAGGGGCACAACCCGTTTATCTCAGAAAGTGATGAGGCAGTTACTCTCCTTGCCCTTCCTCTCCCCTTACGAGCCGCCTATGAATATTTATTATACTCTATTAAATATAAAAATGCGACCTATATAGTGTACTATACAGCAATATTATGGTGTAAAAATGTCTTTCGGATGAAGTAATTTTTCTATGGTCTTGATTTTTCAATGCTTCTCACTTTACCAGGCTAGTTTTCGTGTCCGACTCTTCTCGCTATATCTCAAGTGCCAACTTTTTAAACTTATTGGGAAAGGGAGTGAAATCTCAAAGAACGAATCTTATGCAAAGTAACAACAGTCATCAATTATAAAGTACTTTTAAAGAGCTAATTTTTCATATTTTTGTTGAAATTTATTAAAATCTACTATATTTTCAAGGCAGGTTCGTCATTTAGGGGTCAGAAAGGTTAATCTCCCCTCCTCCGATTTTAAAAAAGGATTTAGGAACATTAACATTAACGTTTAACCAAAATGACTGATTATTAAAATATGAAATTTCATCTCATATAATGCTTGGGAAATGTGTGCTCTGAACGTTAATGGAAACATTTCCCAACCGACTCCAAGAACTTTATTACTCTTTTATTCTTTGAAAATTGTGTACATCGTTCCTGCACATCTTGCTAGTATATTTTAAAACACTTTCTTCTGTTTGATACCACTGTAACCAAACCATTTTTTTTTTCCTTTTCTTTTTTTTTTAGTTGGAACCTCTGCACCTGATGTGGACATCGAATGCAATAGCAACAATATCAAGGTCACGATTTCAACACCGGAGGATTTCAATGGAATGATTTATCCAAAAGGATTGACTGGTAACTCCTCTTGCTTGGCTGAATACGATCATGCCGGATCAAAAGTCTCCTATCAGTTGCCGCTTCGATCCTGCAACACAATGAGCCACAATACGGTAATTATAACAAAAACTACTTTTCTTAAACAAGATTTAGAAGTATGCTTATTTAATGTTTCTCAGCCACCCAAGCATATGTTGTATCTTAAATTAAGATAATGGTCATTTTTTTTCTTTAAGTTAACACATACAGGTTGATACTTTGAAGTGGAGACAATCTTAGAGAGGGGATAGCAGGCCAAAAAAAAAAAAAAAAAACTGTCTAAGAACATTAAATCTCAAAAAACGCTGATTGAAAGAATATTAGTTCGAAATATGAAGTCCATCGGGATGGTTTAAATGCTGCTAAATGCACAAAAATAATCAAAGTTGCAGCGATAAACGTAACTGCACAGGTAACAGCGACGAATAATTGATTCATCCGAAGCACTCAATGACATCTAGGTATGTCCATAATGTCTGCCGCAGTGACAACGATTCTTGCTATCAATGTCTCACCCTGCGTAAGTATTACACCATTTTTACAGAATTAACGTTGTTTCCGATAACATTTCCTAAGACAATTTTTTTATTCAACTTGATGCCTACTAAGACCTGCTCCTCAGAGCTCTCAATTTGGTTGAGAAACAAGTGGTATGTATGAGGACCATTGAGATGACTTGACTTTTGAATATCACCTCTCTGACTTGTCACCACTTCGGGTTTAGGTCCCTGTACATTAGAATTAAATTTGTTCAATGGCTCTATTACATTTTTTTTCTTTTTTTTTAAATACCAATGAGTTTTTCTGTAATTTTCACCCACATATTTATATTTTTTAGGGTGAAGGTGTTGAATATTTCAACACTGTCATCGTTCAACCCCATCACAAGTTGGTGACAAGTTTCGGACAAAGATTTAATGTGCGTTGTCGATATCAAACTAAGACTAAAGCCGGTCCTGCTGTTGCTGTTGGGAAGTAAGTGATTTAAAATTTATAAACTTTTGAAGCCTTTCACCAATATTTTTTTCATTGTTCAAAGAAAATTTCTCTTTCATGCTTCCTGAGAACCACGGTAAGTGTATGTTTCATGTATAACAGTTTCATAGAGTTTACAGAATAGAAATACCGCATTTAATATCTCCTAAAAACCGAATCGGTGTATTTTGCTTGCGTAATAGTTCATTATTGTTTCAAGTTCAAGCATGAAAAGTAAAGTGTGTGGTTGAAAACATAAATGGGGGGGGGGGGTAACTTTGCAAGGGATATAATGTAAGGGAGATAATCTTGTCGTCTAATTGCCTACTATCTCAGTCAAAAAAATTTCCTGAGGGAATGGAGGGGTTGGGCTGTAAAACTCTTTACATGTGTGTGTGTATTTTTTTGTTTGGAGGAGGGGTACTTTTTATTGAAACTTTTAGATAGCCTCTGAATAGTGCTTGTTTATTTCTTGGGTATCAAATCATTAACTCATAAAATTGACACCAAAACTTCTCTATTTTTATACTTCAGAAGGATAGTAAAAAGCAAAATTAAATTCCAAACATAAACTTAAGTGTACCTAAACAAACTATCTGACCTTTCTTCATGTGCAAAAAGAAAAAAAAATAAATAAATAAAGTTACATTTTCATATTCAGCTAAAACACAAAATTAAAGTAAATAAATTAATATCCAATCTACTGGAATGCCTCACCTCTACGAAATCAATGATATTATCCCTGATAAAGTCTTAACTACGATGGACATATATTAATATCCCCCAATCTACTGGAATGCCTCACCTCTACGAAATCAATGATATAATCCCTGATAAAGTCTTAAAATAACCACGACGAAAAACGCGCTTTAATCGAGACGGTGAAACAACTTTGCCTGTATTCGATGCCTGTTATTTATCCAATCAAACGCCCGGCCTCGATTCAAAGTGAAATCACTAGTTCTTCACCTGCTCTGACGTCACTACCGTAACACCTTGCCAAGCGAAAAGACTCTTTATTACCCAGTTCTCTCCAGTTATGTTGTTTTCCGGTATTTTTCCACGGCTTTATTCTCAAGCGTCAAGTCCAACAGTTTCTCTCAAGCGTGCATTTTTCTCGTCATTTCAAGCAGACTTTTCAGCTCGATGGAATCGTTTTCTATAATTAACATCAGACCCCGCGGTTTTGCATTAGCAGTGTTTATAAATCAGTTTAAAGGGGTTTGAGTGTTTTGACGCATATAATAATACGCTGCTCTACGGTTAGTCATGCTTGAACTACAATTTATGGGCTAGTTTGTATTTTAAACTATTGATACAGGGTAGACAAAAGTTCAATTTTACATAAACAGTCATGCAGCTTAAAAATACTTCTCGTTAAGGTAAAAAGTTTCCCCAAGTGATTAAAAAAAAAAAAAAAAAAAAACGCGAAGACTCGCACAAAGACAAACTGTTAAACGAATTGATTTAATGGTCCCAATATTTTATGCTCAAAATACTTTTCAAAATTAATAATTCAGATACGTATCATTATTTGTTCATCATATTGTAAGGACGTCAAAATTCTGTATTATTAAACATTCAAACTAATAAATACGTTTAAAAATCAATAAAGGTTGAAAGTTGTCTTGCGACAATTATTTTTAGGCGTATTTTTTAATGCTTTATCCAGGCCCGTCATTTAGGGGGCGGGGGGCCCCCTGACTTTGAGAAATCAATGTATTTACATATAAGTGGGCGTGGTTTTTGCTGATTTCCGATGAAATTGGATTGCGTTTTCACCCTTTGCCCCTTCCCCCCCCCCCCCTGGAAAAACTTGAAATGACGTCCCTGGCTTTATCACTTAGTTTGCGATTTTTAATTGTTTTCTTTTCTCGGGACTCATTCAGAGTAAGAATATCCGCATTTAAGTCTTTTGGGAGCAAATAGTATAAGTAATATTTTATTTATTTATTTATTTTATTATTATTTTTGTTATTATTTATTTATTTTACTATTTTATATCTTTTTTATTTTTATTTATTTATTTTTGTTTTCTTTTCATTTGAATTGACATTTATGAGTCAATACCCGTTAACATTTCAATGCATCATAAATGTGTTTTTGTAGCGTTCAAATTTAAGTTTCATTAATTTGTTTACGACTCATGGTTCTCTGGATGACAAATTTTATCTATGGCATAGTCCATGTTAATTTAGGCAGACAAAGAAAAAATCCTATCTTAATAGCGTCGAAAGTTTCTAAATTTAGTATATATTGAAATTCAGAAACAAGTAAGTTACAGGTATACTTTTGTTTTTCCCAAAAAAGTTCCTGACTCGAAGCATAACCCTCCAAAGGTTACTACAACACATGAGCCATTTCTCACTTTCGATTTCGACAATATATTTAACCTGCTTTATCGCCGAAGTGGTGCACTGTATTTTGGTGAGCTTTTTTTTTTCAATTTGAAAGGCACTCATTTTTTTTCTTTACAATAATATGCACCGCATCAATTAGAAATAGGTGCTTCCTTTCGAAAAACAAAAACTTTAATTAATGTAATTCATTAATGTAATTATTGATGGATTCTACGTTTATTAAGAAGTGAGTTACCGCCCCTAAGCAAGGGCTAAGGCAGAAACATGCAATACACCGCCAACTCTTTTATTTCCATCCATGGACTGCAGTATCGTGCTTACTATGCACTCATCAGCATGGAGCAAATGGAATAAAAGAGTCTTAGGATAGAAATAACCGAATTGGCTGTGTATTGCATCTACGTTTATTGCTTTTTAAGCAAATTGGCCGATTACCGATTAGCAATTGATCGGCTATTGGTAATCGACCAATTAATTGGCGGAACCGATTAAAAATCATGATGATGATTTCAAATACTACCAATTGAAACATCACTTTTTTTTGTTTATAATTTCGATTTTAGAAGTAGATACTAATTTATTTCTGAGAGCATTGGCTTTTTTCCCTTTCCAACTTTTCTCAAAATAATTTCAAAATTTCATCCGATTTCTTTGAACTAATTTCTATGTTATTGGTGATAAAGTTGCATTATGTTAACTAGACATGAAAATTAAAATAAATAAATAAATAAATATAAAAATAGCGGGAGGCTGTGTGATGAGCAAGCTAATTTAGGAGCACTTTGAATTTAAATTCATTTTTTAATTATTTGTAGCCATTTCATCCAAGACTTTTATTCTTTGAAAGTTAAAGATTATCGAAAAGCATTATGCTAAAGGTGAAGAGTATTAACAGTTGAAAAATGCTGCGACTCTGTACATGAGTGTATTTATTTAAAAAGAAGAAATTAATTTATTTAAAAAATTATATCAACTGTGCGATTTTTTTATTTTTTAAAATTTTGTTCTTTGAATTATTCGTTCTGTTTTTACTCCCTGCACTTTCGTACTACATGTTATACTTATGTTTGCAGAAAATTATTTTTATTTATATCTATTTTATAAATTTATTCATCGTTGTTTCTGGTCAAAAGCATCCTTAAAGAAATTTTATTTAAAATATTTTTTTTTCGCCTATTAATCGGCAAAATTTTACTGATTATGAATTAAATGAAGTATCCCCCCCCCCCCCAATATGATTTTTAATTGAAGAGTTTTGTTAATTTTATGTCTATTTAATGAAATTGTTTTATAATATTTCATGCTGTTACAAGTTTCAATTATTTTGCTATTATAGTGCGATTGGTACTACGCCATTCAGAGCCTATCCTCCATTACCACACTGTGTGATGCAAATATTCGTTGGACGACTTGATGAGCATAAAATGGCTGAATCTGTACAAATTGGAGACTATCTCACGATTGTTATAAGCATTGAAAAACAAGGTACGGAAAAGATCCAACAATTCATAAAGTTATGACATGCATAAGAAAATGTGCAACGTTAAATTGAACAAATTTTCAGGTAACTGCAAATTTGTGCGATTTAACAAGTTTACATTTTCGTTTTCTTTTCTGCCCAAAGTTATTTATTTATTTCTTACGATATGCGTTTATTTCAAAAATCAGTTCATTTTTATAAGTAATTTGACTATTTGACTAGCTATGTTAGTTTTAAGTTAAAGTAGTTCAGCTGAAATAATGAATAGAACATATGTTACAGAAAGAAATTTTTATTGAGTTCTGTAGCATAATTATTAGTATTTCCTCTTTTTAAAAACTGTTGCCGATTTCTGTATGAGAAAGAAATAATTTTATACACGTTTTCAGCTTTTCTTTTATCTCTAATCAGACATTAAATCACCTTACTAGAGATTATACCAAAACTTTTCCAGTCTGCAGGTTCAATTAGTTCGCATTGTCTCAGATCAGACATTATAATGGTCCTTAAAATATTCTTCGTAATTTGTACATTGCTTGTACGAAATAAATGGTTGGTTTGAAGAAAATAGTTTTTTTTTTTCTAATGCTTTATTTTCCACGCGTAAAGATATGATACTTAAAAGTATCAGATCTTTCGGTAGGGCGTATATTTATCATTCATCATAAAGAGTGATACACCAATGTGATGAAAAAGATTTGCTTCAATCATTATTTACTGATCTATTTTCTTGTTCATTTATTTGCACAGATTTCTATGGTATGAAAATCACAAATTGCCTCGTTAAAGATGGGCTTAACGAGATGGAACAACCATTGATTAATAATGAAGGGTAAGTAAGAAACTAACGTTTATTTCAAGCGTAAAAGTACTCATAACCAGGGCTGCGGAGTCGTAGGAAAAATGGCCGACTTCAACTCCGACTCCGGGATTTTAAAACTTCCGACTCCGACTCCGACTCCGACTCCTGCTTTTTATTATTATTATTTTTTTTTTAATCCAAATGTGAAGAGGGAAAAACCCTAAACAAAGTTTGAAATATTAAGTCCATTTTTAAAAGTTTCATGTTTATTCATGGTCGTAGCCAGGACTCACTTTAGGGGGGGGGGGGTTAGCAAGCTGAGGTATCTCAGTTGGAGGTCATGGGAGGTCATTGTGACCTCTCAAAAAGTTCAACTTTCTCAAGAATTCTCGCAGGTAATTTCATCACATTTACCTCAATTCTCGGAGGTCACTGTGACCTCCCAAAAAGTTCATTTTCTCCAGAGCAAAAGACAAGTGCCGCTCTTGTCATTTGACTCCGTACAAAACTAATCCTTTTCTTGTTAAATGGCCAGACTTTATTTTAACACATTGCATTTTTGCTGCAAATAATTTTTATTCACTTGCATAAGCCCAAACATAGCAATTCATTTCACAAAGCAGACCCGCCATTTTAAAGTCCTTTTTACTGATGTCAGATGCTTAGGATTTGGATATTGGGCTCTAAAAATTTGTATCTGTTAGTTTCAAAGATATGTTTTCACCTCCATAAAATTTCCTCCAAATCGGAGGTGGTCAGAGTCGGAGTCGACATGTTTTTCAGCGACTCCGACTCCGACTCCTTTGGTCCCAAATCAGTCCGACTCCGAATCTTCGACTCCGACTCCGACTCCGCAGCCCTGCTCATAACCCCTAATAATAGCCAACTCGATTCTTCTGTGTTTCTGCTGGCACTAACAATACAAAAGCCATATAAATGGAGGAATGCGTGGAGGTTTCTATCTTGAATATAAGTTGGGTTCATTTTCGATCATTTCCCATGGCAACATGACTGCTTTACTGCATGCAGGGCCTAGTTACTGAAAAGACCAACTAGGCCGTTGCCTAGGGCCCCCTACAATTTAGAGGCCCCTAATGGCTAAAACTACTATAGTCAATAGGTAAAATTGTTTTATCCAATGCCTAAAATTAAAAAGCCTGCGTACAGGGGGCCCCAAAAAAGTATTTGGCCTAGGTCTTTGTAATATCTTAATCGGGTCTTGACTGCATGAGTAAGACTTTTGTTGGTTAGTACAAATTAAGGAGATTAGTCAAACTTGCATTGTTGCCTTATTTAGCGATTAATTAAGGATATTTTTATTTTTTTTTGTTTGGTTATCGGAACATTTTGCGATAAAACTGTGTAATAGAAATTTCTTTTCAAATTTCATGTCTCCATACTGTTTTATTCCCGTAATTTAGTATTATTTGCCTATTCATCACCCACTGAACAGTTGCGTACTATAGTATCCCAGCAACCACTGCGGCTTAGGGGGGGGGGGAGGCGCACGAGGTTTGAGGGCCACGATCCAGGAAAATAGCACGAGTTACAAAGGGACACAATTTTTTATAGTTTTACTGGGGGGGGGGGCGCACCTAAGTCTATGTACTCTACTGCCATTGAAGTAAAAATATTCTTAATCAAAAAAGTACAAAAGTCAACTTGCGCTTAGTCAAGTACAAAATTGGTTTATGTCAACAAGTTCAAATAATGTGAAGTACTGTCTGTTTGCGTTTTGTGCGCCTGGCAGCCACGGACGCTTCCATCTGAAAAAGGGGAGATAGGTTTAGAATACGCACTTCCTGATGCCTTCAGCTTTTGTTCGCTTACTACTTCCTCGTTGCTTTTCCCCCCTATTTCGAGAAAGTCCGAAGAGACTTGGCGCGTGCGCAGATACGGCGGAGGTCGCACGAAAAAATTTTAGACAGTAGCCAACAAGCAGTAAAAGCGATGACTCAGTAGGTAGCATGCAATGCCACCTAACGACATTTTGAGAGAGTAGACCAGTTTTTAACATTTTTGAGTTGTTGCTGCCAGTGCAAACGGCGTCACTTTTTTAAATTTTTATGTTTAACATTAAACGCAAGTTTCTTTGAAATATCTCATTAACACATAATTGAAGATTTTTCATATTATTTTTAGTGTTTAGTGAAATCTTTGTTATATGGCCCTTTCAGGACCATGAGCTCTGAACTTGAATATTGAAGTCTGCGGTGTTCCAAAAAGAAAAAAAGCAGTATGTTTTTTCTTTCTGTAATCATATTGTAACTTTGTTTTTCAGCTGTCCTATTGATGAAGAGATTATGGGAACTTTCGAATATTCCAAAGACTTGACAAGTGCTCACGTGACCTATCCTGCCCATAAATTCCCTGATACAGCAGTGGTTTATTATCAGTGCAATGTGAAACTCTGCTCAAAAAAATATGGTGGATGTTACGATTCGGTATGCAACATTTTGAATATTCCGTAGCTATTAATGAACTGCATTTAAAAAGCGAACAATTTATTGGCAGTATTTTAGTAACTCTGATGTAAATTATTTACGTAGAACTTCATTTTTATTCTCAACGATGATTCATTAGAAATAATTGATTTTCACAATACAAGGTTAAAACATGTAATCCGACATTAACATGAAATATTTGTCCTTCACGAGGGGAAGGCGCTTGGCTTCGCCTTTTCTCACGTGGTATCGACGATACTATTTCGATGTTTTTGGAAGAAGGCTCATGATCATTGCATTTTGCAGTTAAAAAAAGCTGTTTTTAAAAATTGAAATGTATTTAACTAAAAAAGTAAAATTATCGAAAGTTACAGCAGACATGCGAAGCAAGTAAAAAAAAAGTGCTAAGACTTTTTCGTACATTTTAATGCAAGCCAAAATAAAGGTAGTCTCATACAATGACGTAGATATGTTAAGCGCCCGCTCCTGAGCTAAAATAAACTCTTCGTTCGTGAAGGTGGTCCGAAGCGCCTTCTCGTTGTGAACGCACAATATCCTGGAACATAAAGCTTTGGTTTCAAATACGCAGAGGCAAACACATATCTAGTGTCCATGAAGCTGTTTGATAGGTCACTCACATCGAACCTCTATCTGTCTTAATTACTTGATGAGTACAAGGAGGGAAAAACATTTTGGGCCCTTAAATACGCATTAAACATACATTTATGTTTAAATTTTCATTTTTACGTTTTCCGCTGATGGACCCATGGGTAAAAAAGGCATTGCGTCAACCAGCTTTTAAGTGTATTTTTCATTGACGTAACTTTTTTGACTTCTCCTTCTCGTTAGAGTTACCACGTTTTTCTAACCAGAATCAAGAGTCTCGAAGAATTTTTTTATTGATTATTTGGCATGAAATATAAAAGTATTTTACGCTTTTTGGCGGGCTTCAAAGCAAATGTTTGAATTTTTAATTCCCAATTTTTCCTATGACCATTTTAAACAGTATTCTTCGTAATATTCTCACTACAGTTACTCTAATAGTTGAAAATAAAATTTAGACCAATTTCATAACATTTCTTATACATTTTCATGTATATTCTAATATTGTATACTTAATCAAAAACTACTAAAAAACATGTTTCGGGAAACTGCCGCAAAAGCTATTCATTGTGAAAAAAGCTTCGTGAGCATCTTCTTCTAATAAAGACGCAGATTCATGGAGTATCCTCTACTTACAAAAAGAGCAAAAGCCCCCCCCCCCTCATTTTTTCCCCTTGACATCTCTGATAATGGGAGCCGCACGCATTTTCTTGAAGGAGTTGGAATTCGATTATTCATGTTGGGACATAAGTGCAGAAAAAATATTTTCAACCATCATACTAAAAAGGGGGTTTATGTTGTTTTTCTCGATATTTTCAACAATATTCTCGATTTCAACAATCTCATAAAAGAAATGTAAATTCTTATTTCAGAAATCGATCATAGTTATTTAATATTAAAAAACGTTTTCAGAATTTATTACTTTTGCCATTATTAATCTTGAAAATGTTATTGCAGAGCATATCCTTTCGTTTCCATTCTATTCAACTTCTTTTTGGTAGACAGTCAATGTTTCATTTATCTCTGGATTCTTGTTTCATTATGTAACTTCAAAATAATTTTTTTCAATAAGTAAACATTACATTAGTTGCTCATTAAATAAATATATATATATATATTAAGTATGTCTTTGTTTTAGCCACCTGTGTGTGATACCACTGGACATAATTTACTTCGTCGTCGTCGTAAGCGTCAAAACGAAGTTGAAAAACAGGGTAGCTTGGAGCTCTTACGTGAATTGGACGAAGATGCAAGGGATCGAAGTGTGGAAGTTTTTAGTGGATTGTACGTTAATGAGGATGAAGAACTGATGAACTTAGGTAAGCTTTAAAAGCAATGAAATCTTTTTAGTTGAAAACAGCTCATAAAATGTAGCAGAATTGAGAGAACATCCTTCTAACTAAAACTTTTCAGTAAGTTTCTCATATTTTAAGACAACTTAACTGTTTTTGATATTGCTGTAACTAATAAAAATTAGAGAGGTAAAATAAAACAACGTAATTAAAAAGTACAAATAAAAATCATAAATTTATAAAAGGGTAAAATCCTTATCCAAACGTCACTTAGATTTTATAAAATAATAAAACTATAGTTACTATTTAACTTATGTAGAATAATAAGAAAATCTAATTTAGAGACCAAATTTTGAAATTTGCTTTTTATATTTTAATATCTTCGGAATTCCTGTAACTGATTTTATATTGCTATTATTGATTTATTTATGCAAAGTACGCTTATGTTAGCAAATGACTCTAATCATCACATTTGAATTAACCTTTGCCACGAAAAAGACAAACCTTGTTTCTTAACATAATTTGAGAGGGAAAAGAGACAAGCATTTGTTAGTCTCATTTTCTTTCTTTTTTTTTTCGGTTTCATGTTTTAGTTAATTTTAACAAAAAGTCAGAGGCTCAAAAACTCAACAAGCATTCTTTTTTTTCCATTATTCAGGATAAAAATGGTGAATGAACATTTTTTTTTAATCTCCAGAGAATCTTGTATCTTTCATCATTCCATATTCGCCTAGTTTTATATATAGAATACTCCTCCGCGCGCACGCACACCCACACACACCACCGCCTACAGATACGCAGACAGGGGCCAACACACACACACACACACACCTAAGGCAATTTGTGATTGCGAAAAACATAGATTGAATTAAAAATGTCAAAATTCAAATTTATTCATTTATTTATTTTTATACTTTCAATTACAGAAGGTCCACCCCGATCACTGCAAGCAAAATCTGACGACGAATTCTGTGTTTCAACTAGGAAATTTGCTATTGGAATTGCCATTGCTGGTGTGCTTTTGTGCCTGGCCGTCATACTTCTTGTTGCTTGCATCGTTCAGCGCCGTCGTAGGAGGAAGGGCACATCCACCGCAGGTTCTTCCATTTATTCCGGCCCCTACTCCAACCATGCTTATAGCCGAGATTAAACTGTGATACTGTGCAGGCCGGGCATATGCTAGTGCTGAATTGTTCCAGAGGAAGAGCTTGCTCTTACCTCTTGTCTGTTCAGTACGTCGCATTAAAATGAGCTTTGCGAATCAAAAACCGGCCACAATAACATTCTTTGGGGAAGGAGCTTCATTTTTTGCAATTTGATATTGCAAAAATAGTTTGGTGTTGTTTCTGTTTTGTGTTTTGTGTTAATACTGTCTTCCGTTAATAATGGTAAGATTCGCTGGGGGAAGGAGCTTCATTTTTTGCAATTTGATATTGCAAAAATAAGTTGATGTTGTTTGTATTGTGTGATATGTGTTAATACTGTTTTTCGTCAATAATGGTGTTCTTTTTGGTATAACTGATTCCTTTTTTACATGGTTTTTAAGGGGAGTTGGTACCCTAAAACATTTAAAAAAATAAATTTTTCCGTTCTTTCATATTCAAAATATTAAAATCAAGAACTTTCAAGCAAGACCAAATTCATGTTTCAGTGTAAACTAAAAAAAACTAAATTTAAATGCAAAAAGAAAAATCATGTATTCGATCATCAGATTAACAACAACATTTCAAACGTAATTTTCTCAAAACGTCAATTTTCAAAACACATGTTTCTTTTCCAGAAATCTACTTTAAATATTGCTTTGATATTGCTTTCATAATTATACGGAAACAAAATGCTTGCTTTAGGACTTGTGGTTTCTCTTAAACGACTATTTTTATGGTCAAAAACAATCTGGTCAAAAAGTTAGTCTTAGTTGAAATTTAATAAATTATGAAATAATAAACAAAATTGCCTTAAAATTTCACTTCAATAGACTCCCTTGAAAACCTGAGAATTGTAAGTTTCTATCATTAAATTTTGAGAAAAACATACAGAAAATTTAGCAATTTAACAGTATGATTATACAGGTTATCGACTCCCCTTTATGATGAAATGTTCTGCATAATTTGACTGTAATGTATTACTATGAATGTATATGTAATACATTTTATGGATTGATCAGTAAGAGATTAATATTTTTTCGTCATTCGTCGTTGTCAAAGAGAGTAATATTGTGCTATGATTTGTCTTAAAGACACTTGCATGATAATAGATGCATCAATTGTTGCATAATACACCCTACAAAGACTACAAATAAGTCATATCCCATGTTTTATGGCATGAACTTAATGAAGAACACCGGCTTGACTTCTATGTAATGCAATTAAATTCTGAAAATTTCCAGAAACTGTTTTTTGTCTGTGTGTTTGTAGTGCAGCAATGAACGCAACTCAGAAGATACGTCCTTTAATGAAGCAAACATAATCATTTAAATATTTACTTTGCTCAAAGATTTATGTAAAATGAAAGAAAATATCACCACTATACTTATTTTGCTTTAAACAGTTTCAATGACATCAAGGACTACTTATCTTAAGTTGATCTTATTCAAATTTCTCTACTAAGTAGTGCAACATAACTAATTTGCCACCAATCAGAATTTTTCGTAAGTGAATTATTTTAAAACAACTTTCCCGGAAAGTTTATAATGTCTTCAATGAAGCGTATTTTGAAGCGTTGAAAGCGAATCCTTTAACATATATAAAATATGAATTCTTTACTTTTGTATTAAAGTCTTCCTTTTACAAAAAGTAATTTTGCTTTTTATGCCGGCCTTATTCGTTAAGTATTTTAAGCCAAAAATTTTCATGCAATATTTACGGTTTGTTTCTGGAAATCTTCAAAGTTTAAATGTATTATATATAGAAGAAGAGTCAAAATCTTTACTATGAAATGAGTATCTAATAAATTTAGAGTCTTTGTACAGTGTTTAGTGCAGTACTTGATCCGTCAACTAAAATGGAATTGTCTTTTAACAAAAAGAATCTCAAATCCAAGTCACTTTTTATAAAACTACTGCCAACAGAGATTTGATTTTTATACGAATCAGATTGATAAGTGAACGTGGTTCAAATAAAGATCTAGCACCACTTTCCTAAGAAACAGAATGCCAAGTTATGAACAAATTTTACCCAATTGAAAACTGCCTGATGGTCAGAAAATTATCGTGCAAACAAGTACATTTGTTAGTTTACAATTTAATTTATATATTTTTATATTCCAAATACTTAATGAATGGACTATATTTAAAATACTGGAATATCCACATTAGTTAAGTAGGGGAATGCTTTACAGTTTATATCCTCATACTTTTAATTAAGTCATTACCTAAATGTGTTGCTTAAATTCAGAAACATTTTGAAGATAATCTATTTCACTTTACAATTTTAGAATTTAAGTTTCATTTTTACTATTATTAATATGTGAGAGTAATTAACAAAACTATATGAAGATTTTCTAAATTCAGGCATTATTGTTCGAATATTACTATGGGTAATTTGTTTTGATTTGAGATATTAGAAACGTAGTAATATTTACTGATTTTAACATCAACTTGCTTTGAGGCATTTTTAGTCCATCAAAAATACTGAAATATTTGCAATTGTATAAAAATGAAATATTTCCAGAAAACATTTTTTTTAACCGCATTTACATTCCCTTCTTATACTTTCAAGATGTTTGTTTACAGTGTGAAAAACCTGTAATTTCCGCCCAATAGGCAGCTAAGTCAAAGGACGAGACCCAATCAACATGAGAAAAGTGTAAATAAAATTTTAAATTAACAATAACAATGGTGATGGGATACAAGGTTTAATTTATTAGAGAACAGAAATCTGTATTTTTACATACATTTTTATATTACATTGCCTATAATTGCGTGAATTGTTTAAAATACATACGTCTAAGATAAATTTAATTTATTTTCAAGTACAGATATTTCAAGATAATATGGATTTGTGTTGATACAACAAATACCCTTTTACATTTTAAACTGATTTTCACATAGTAATGCATATAGTTTTTTCCCTTCCTATCCCAATAATTTATTACATTACTAGTAATTATTTCCGTCCTATAGCTGCAATTTTTTTAAATAAATCACGAAACGCTTCTAAAAATAAATTCAATAGTGAAATAAATACGGACTTTCTGTTCTCAAACTTAGGGATTTTTTGAACACATGTTTTTCATTTTCTGTAACTATGATGTCATGTCGAGTCATGTCATCAGGGGCGCCTCGAATTAAGCTTTTTAGGAGGCGAAATTTCCAATTTGTGAAATGAAACGCCAAATTTTACCAAACGATAAAAAATAAGCATAACATCATTATACCTTTTTTTTAAATTGCAATTTTGCGATGTAGTCTCCAAATTTGCCAAATAGGGACATTTTTGGGAGGTCAGAGGAACTTGTCGTGACCTCTCATCGAGGCGCTCCTGCATGTCATATTTTGTAACTTTCATGTCTGAACGTCATTCATGCATTTTCACATGCATCCATTTTTTGTAACATGTGATTTTTTTCGAAATAAAGGTTGTGGGGAAAAGACAACTATTTGCCTTTTGTATTATTTTCAATTCTTTTCTTTCAAGTTAACGAAATATACAAGAGATAAATTGCATGGACAGGGGAATGGGGGACCAGCCTCTTTTCTTACACAGAGCAGTCCAAATTTAAAATCATTGACTTGAATCTACAATCTACAGTTTAAATCAAAAGTATTATAAGATCATACTGCAATTGAAGCCTTCAGAATTCCTTACAGAAAACAAACAAGTAAGTTTGGTAAATGTACATAAAAATAGTCTTTTAAACAAAAAAAATGTTGATGTGTAAGAAACAGGGTGTTCCTTTGAACCTGCATGACCTTTATTTTAGCAGTCGTTCTTCCTAGATGCATACTTCCCATTAAAAAATTGCTCAAAATGAAGTGCAGAGTAAAAAATGAACGTTTGAAGCTAAAAAAAAGTGCAAAACATACGAATTATAAATTTTAAACAGCCTCTAGGTCCCCAACCTTATATTTAGGGAAATCAAGAGCATAAAAAACAATTCGAACACAAAAGGTTTGAAATTAGTTCGACCATTGTTCACCGAGATATAAAATACTACGTTTTGGGACTTATACCACTTTACACTCGCTGTCAATAACAGAATTTGGGGTTAAATATACTGAAGCCAGGTAGGTATTAGGGATGCACCGATTAATCGGCAGTACCGATTAATCGGCCATAATCGGCCACTTTGCCGATTATAAATAATCGGCAAAATTGGGCCGATTAATCGGCTGAAAAATATTTTTCAGATATTATTCTTTAAAGTATACTTTCACTAGGAAACTATGATGAATAATTTTATTAACAGTAATAATAATCCTCACAGTTGATATAAAGTTTTTTTTTTTTTTTTAAATTAATTCTCCTACTTATTGGTGCATCCCTAGTAGGTATAGCGGCTTCAGTAAAAAAATTTGGAATTTTTTAGAATTTCTCCTAGCAGTGATTTGCTTTGCGGTTGAAACTGCGGGGGGGGGGGGCATTTAATTTTGTTTTGTTGCAAAATGAACCTTGAATTATCCGGCATCCCGGAAAATTCAATTTTCCTGGCGTGCTAGTCAACCTCACTTTTTCCGACTTGTCGACTAATGCGGGGTAATACGGTATTATATTATCATTGTAATGTTGCGCGGTACACCGATTTAAAAATAGTCAGGTATTTAAACGTTTGCATGTCGTTTGTGCAGCAAGTTAGGATGGCACCGAGGCGCCACGTGAGGACCATGTACTCAAAGCATTTAGACAAAAATGATTTGGAACTACTGTCTGATTTTCTTAGGTAAAACCCTCCACGTACGCATGCGTCAGGTCTTCTCTAATCTTACTAAAATAGGGGTGATAGGTAAGATAACAATAAGGGGAGGAATAATAAGAAGCATTTTGAGTCGTATGAATACAACGCAGAACAATGCTAATTTCAAATACTTAGTTTAGTTGAATAAGTCAAAAGAATAGCAAATGCAAGTTTTAAATTGAAAACTTCGGAAAGTTCCCACTTATAACCCATCACCCCTTTTTTAAGTGGAATAGTTCACGAGTGCTAGGCGCGGCTTTCACGGACAGACAGTATTTAGACGAGCGTTTCACGATCTTTTTTTGACCCGCGCACTACCAAGAGCTTTCGAAAAAATTCTTAAACCGATGATGTTTTTTGTTTTCTGCGTTTGTCTTCTTTTTTCCCCCTTTTTTCTTTTTCTTTGTTTTCTTGTTTATTAATAAATTAAATTGAGATATTAAAGTTGAAAATGTAGCCTATAAAAGTAGAGAACATGTATGTCATTACTCATGCGTCTTCTTCTCCCGCCTCCCAACAAATTTTTAAGAAAATCGTCTGAATTGAAAAAAAAAAAAAATCGCAAAATATTTTCATGGAAACGTCTTACTTTTGTGTATATAGTTGAGAATTAAATACCTCGTTTGAGTTTGAAAAGATTCAAGTAACTTTTATTTTAGGCCTCAAGAAATGCGTGAATTTAATGATTTAAAATTTCTGATCAAAGATGTCCATTAGGTCCTACTTCTGACAAAGTTTATCAAAAGAGCTTTCAAGCAAGGTTTTTTCTTCTTTTTTTTTAGCTCTTGTTTCTGAACAACTCAAAATATTTAACAGGAGATATATACTAACTATTAAAGCTGCAGCTTTTAGAAACATTCATTTTTAACTCAGATTCAGTACTAATGGGAATCACCTCACAATAATTCAAATTTGTTCATCTCACCAAGAAACCATACGATACTGTAATAATGAAAAAAATTAAATACGTAGCAATCAAAAGAGCATTATAAAATATAAAGTAATAAGTTACCGCTCCTAAGCCAGGGTTAAGGCAGAAACATGTAATACACTGCAAACTTGGTTATTCCACCCATGGACTGCAGTTTCGTGCTTTTTAGCACTCGTCAGCCTTTAATAGGAAGTAACCGAGCTGGAGGCAGAAATCCCCTTAAAGAAGCAAAGAGAGCCAAAAAAACTGGTAGCCAATGTTTAATTAAAACACTATACTACACTACAACTTTTCATGACAAAAACATCGTGACGTCAGTGTGACGTTTGCGTGACGTTAGCCTATGAAAAACGAGCTAGATAAAACGTCACAGCCTACTTGGCGAATTAGAGGAGATCGTTGACTGCTTGTGAGCTCTTATTGGCTCCGCCCGCGGTGACGTTCAGTGTCAAGTTAAATTGCTTTCTAGTATAGCGAGAAATCACACATTGGTGCGGTACAACTCGTAAATTTTAAGGCAGAGCGAGGTGTAAAGCATTAAGTTACCGCCCCTCAGTCAGGGCTAAGGCAGAAGCATGCAATACACCGCCAACTTGGTTGTCCCATCCAAGGACTGCAGTTTCGTGCTTTTTAGCGCTCGTCAACCAGGAATAGGAGGTTACCGAACTGGAGGCAGAAATCCTTTCTGCTTCCAACTCGGTTACTTCCTATTCCAGGCTGACGAGTGCTAAAAAGCACGAAACTGCAGTTCTAGGATGGAATAACCGAGTTGGTGGAAAATTGCACATTGTAAAATATGTTTCTGGAAGCATACATAGTTTACCCTCGTGACACCACAATCGAAATATGAGGTCAAAGTCTGCCAAAACTTTTAAGGAAAGTCGCCAAATTTAGCGAGTTTCAATGTGTAATGGAAGACACCTTTCATATGATTTGTATATATGTAGATGCCCTGCACATGCAGACGGTGAAATTTCTTGATCAATTTCTCGCTTTCAAGTCTTTAAATTTGACTCATTTTTAAAAATTTCGCAAGATTTTAGAACCTTATGTATCTCTAACGGAAGGACGAGGGCAAGTAGTTTTCGCGTCGAAAATTTATCTCGAGATAATATTTCGATTGCTACTTATTCGGACATTTTCATTATTACACTAGTTGCGTGGTTCTCTGGTGAGGGCTGCAAAGAAATAACGAGGTAAAGAAACGTATATTTTATGCATTGATCTAAAGATTAAAGACTTATGATTAAAATTCAGTTGTAGTTTTTTTTTTTTTTGTCATTTTACTTCTTTTCTCTATGTTGTTGAAAACTAAACAACTGTAATTTTTTCGAATCTTCAAAGGCTTTGATATTTCTTCCAACGAGACTTAACTGCAGAGCTTCACTGCAAAGATTCTGTCGCTACAAGAAAACAGCATTTACAAAAAATATAAATCCGCTTAAGATATCTCTTTTTTCAAGTTTTATTCAATATTTCAGTTTTTTTCGTTTAACATTTTTCCTACTGTCTTAAAAATTGTCTTTTGAAGTTTAAACACTATATGAAGAATGTCAAATGTAAGTTAAACCGCGCGAAATCCATCTCAGCAACTGCGTAAATTAGATGGAAATTAAAAAGTGCTAGAAAATATTTTGAAGGAATAAAATGAAATGAAACACAGATAAAAAGAAATGACCCACGTATTGAATGAAATGATTTGTGTTACAGTTTTTGATCAATTTATCCCAACTTCAAAACGTGTTCCAGATGTTTAAACTTTTATGCGTGCAAAATCAAATATTTCAAAACGATAAAAATTAAATAATTCTTTAAAGACAATTTACAGTAATATATCCAAAATGAATGCTCTTAAACATAACAGTACAGTTTATTAACATACACAAAGCAATGTACATTGTGAAAAGAATTACATCATTTGTGATTGCATTGTTACAGTTATTGACTTTCAAAGCATTTTTTAAAAATAAACAAAACAACAATTTTGTTTCCGTTATGTTTTCATTTTTATAGATATGTTTTTCATTTATTTACACTGTAAAGACTAGAATCTATGTGTTACATTTCAAACGCCTTGTGTCGTTTTAATATCTATATCCTCTGAATAAGTTGTGAAGAAGGCGAATATTTGTAATGTTAATTACAATGATATAGTAACTGAGCTAAGGGGAATAAATAGCAAACAAAATAAATGTTTGGTATTTGCATTGCATTCGGTATGCGTTTTACTAACTACAAATACTTTTGTACTATTAAGGAAAAATGCTGTGTTTTAGTGTTTGGTATAAGTTATACAAAAATCTGAGAAACATACAACTATAAAAGAATTAGTCCTCTAGTTAGGAAATTTCTGAGAACATTTAAGTGATGCGCAATTTGTTTATATTTAATTGAGTGTTTAAATTTCGAATATAGTTATATTGATACACTCATGGGATAAGTGCACATGTATCATGATAGTAGTGACTTAAAAGATGTTAAATATAGTATTTTCTACTTTAGTTCCGAAAAAAAAGCAATTTTTACCAGAGTTAAATATTTAAATCATAAAGTGACGAAAGATAAATTGAAAATCAAAAATAAAACAAACGAAAAAAAACTTGATTTAAATTTATTTCCATTATTATTTTCCATCTCTCTATTTTTATACTAGCCAAGACATTCACCAACGTTAAAACGGAAAATATAAGCCCAATATATCTCTTTCAGGTAAAAAGTGAATTTATATGAAGTATTTGGAGATTTTTTTTTCTCTTTTAACTTTCGCACTTTAAGTGACAATTAAAATATTTCATCAATAACATAGTTTTATACACGTGAATATCACGTTTGAAAAGTTTTGATTTCAGTAAATTAATATACAATATTTTATATATATATGCAGAATATCTTTAAATATTTAATAATCTTTTTGATCTTGTATTAATGTAATTTGAATATTTGTACAGGATAAAAACAGATACATAGTTTTATTTCACATCCTTTAAAAATAAATCTTGAATTACGTAACTGTATTAACTACTTACGAAAAATTTGTCTCTATTCAAATAGTCTTTATTACTCCGTTTTTTTCTAGCGATACCTTTTGCTCTCAATATTTTTAGGTGCATCGTTGATCCGTTACTTACATAAAAATATCAGCCATGAATTGGCATTGTCTCTCAGTTTTGCTAATCATATTCTAATAATCCAAACGCTGTAATAAATATTCTTTTGATTTCAAAATTAGATGACCTCTGTTTAAAAATAAAGATAAATACAACGTAGCTTCTATAACATAAAAGGAGACTTTTATTCGATCCTTATATTATGTATTTCAGATTATAGTGTCCCATACAATTAAATAGGAGCTATCAATTATGTTTATACCGACACATACTTACACAAATTCTCGTAGCGTGGTTAGTACTACAAAATATCTTTGCTTTATTTATTTTAAGTTAGATTTTCAACAGTACCTCAAAGTATCAGATACATATTTCATAAACTGCTCATCATTGCTATGAGTTACTGTTTTTGATGTAAGATGATTTATCTTATAAATTTAATTTTTTCTAACTACCTAAATACGAGATAACATACATGAAACCGTCATCTTATCACTATTCAAAGTCGTTCGCGTAAAAACTATGGAAGACCTGTAACCCTCAAGTCAAATTTTAGAAAAAAACTGAAATCGTCACCTGCATTCGCAATAACAGAGAAAAAAGAAAATCCTGACATTTACTATGTGAAGCTTGAAATTTCAACTGCAGAGCTTAATTGCGATAACAAATCATACCTAAGCTGAGAGTGTAATTACAGATATATTTCAAATGGACAGTGTCAAGCGGACTGCCAGCAGCGCTCTCTGAAGTGTATTGTATCACATCAATGCCATCGTGCAAACTGACAAGCGAAACTAATATGCATATGGGTAGGTGGAACAGGTCTTTTACATACGGGGACAAAGAAAGTGGCTGGGATATGAGGGGAGACGCTTTCCGCAAACTTCTTGTAAAACAGGCCTAATTACTTTATCAAGTCTTGGCAACAGGTTCCACTGTTCAATTAACCTAGAATCATAAAAATAAAAGATCAATATAATATGCTGGAGATTTTAAATTTAGTATTAGAGCACTGCAAAAAATGAACTGTTGTTTTTACAGTATAATACTGGCAGCCGAGGTTCCAATTTAGAACTAAAATGCACAGTAATAAACTGTAAAACTAGCAATTTTACAGTTTCTTACTGTAAAGTTAGAAATTTACAGTTTATTGCTGTAGAAATTAGCTGTATTATACTGAAAAACAGCAGTATAATACTGGCAGCAGAGGTTCAAATTTAAAACTGTAATAAACTGTAAAATTAGAAATTTTACTGTTTGTTACTGTAAAATGAGCAATGTTACAGTTTAGTACTGTAAAGTTAACAATTTTTACAGTTTATTACCATAAAATTCGCTGTTTTATACTGTAAAAACAACATTCATTTTTTATAATGAGAAAAATGAGAGCAATTCTTTTACAAAGTTTATTAAAAATTATAGCCTGCAAGAAACAAAATAGAATCACAAAAATAAAACATATTGTCGAATATTTTATCGCGCAGCCTCCCTCGAATGTGCGCACGCACCAGGTCTTTCCTGATTTCCTAGAAAGAGGGGGGAAATGCAAAGTAAGGCATTCACAACGAGAAGTAGCGAGTGAACAAAAACAGAAGGCTCCTCCTTAATCAATAACCCTTTTTTCAAATGGAACAGTTTGCGCGGAGTTCGAGAACAGACAGTAGTGCCTTTTTCGGTTGTTTGTAAATTTCAACAAAACACCCATAAATAACGTTTGCAAACAAATAAAAAAAGAAGAAAAAAATCATTTATGAATGGTGTCAAATAGCCACTCTTCGTTCGTCTGTAATTTTCAACAAAAATGTTCATAACATTAGCGAAGAAAAATGAATCAATAAGATGCGATGCAAAAATACTTGTGGTTTGTAAAATAATAATAATAATAATTAATTAGTAAATACACAAAAAATAAATAAACTGCAGAAGAATAATTAATAACACGAAAATCTATTTATCGTCTCAAAAAAGTGAGAAGGAGAGAGAATCAGTAGTCTGCAAAAATATTTATCTTCTTCAAAGTGAAAAATCAATAACGCTCAAAGAATTTATAGTTAGTAAAAGAAAAGAAGGAAGGAAAAATAAATGAAGGAAACAAAAAAAGAAAGAATGAATAAAATGCAAAAGTATTTATCTTCTGCAGATAAAAAAGAAAAAAAGAGTAATTTACTTGCCTCATAAAGCATACAAAAAATAAGAAACATTACAATGAAATAAAATTTTAATCAAAAGTTGACTTGTTATTTCACGGCACAAATTCGTATTCGTTTGATGTTAAGTTGTAGTCATATTCTTAATTGTAGCATCATTTTTATCATTTGAACACTGGAAAAACCTTAGCCGATGCCTTTTTTTTTTCCTGAAAAATTCCCTAGCAAATATCTTACTAAGGTCTTCATTAAAAATATAGTTCGGTAATGCACTATTATTAAGCTGAAAAATTTAGAACTTATTACTTTCTCACAAATTTGTATTTGATAGATTAAATTTGTAATGATACAGCTTATTAATTTGTTCATTATACGTCTTTCCCTTTATGTGTTTACAAAAGTCCCTTGAAAGTCATATTTACTGTAGTGTTCGTCCTTGAAAACCGCGCCCAGCACTTGCGAACAGTTCCACTTAAAAAAGGGTAGATGGGTTGTGGCTGATAACTCCCCGAAGTTTACAATTTAAAACTTGCATTTGCTATATCCTTTCGACATATTTAATTAAACTATGTATTTGAATTTAGCATCTTTCCACGTTGTTTGATACGGCTCAAAATGCTTTTTATTATTCGTCCCCTTCAGGCACGCCATTTAGGGGGTAGAGAGGTCATTTGCCCCCCCCCCCCCCCCGACTTTGAGAAATCAATGTGTTTCCATATAAGTGGGCGTGGTTTTTGTTGTTTTCTGGTGAAATTGTATTGTGTTTTTGCCCTTTGCCCCCCCCCCCCTCCTGGAAAAACTTGCAATGACGTCCCTGTTTCCCTTGTTGTTATCTTACGTGACACCCCTATTTTGGTAAGATCAGAGAAAAACTGACGCATGCGGAAATGCGGGGAAGGTTTTACCTAAAAAGATCGAATAGTTTTTGTTTTAATTTTGTTTTTTATGAATTCAAATGTCTATTCCAGGAAGCATAACCGAAGCCAGATTAATTTCTTTCACATGCGCAATGTTAAAATTGTTTTTTCTGCACAATATCGATTGTATAGCCCAGCTGAAGTAGAAAATTCTTCACTTAAAATCTCAAAAATAAATCCTACAAGACCTGAGGCAATCTTAGTGCTCTCTTTTGTTGAAGAACATAAGTGGCTCTCAGGGTTGCTTAAAAAACATTTTCCTTTTCACCAGAATATCCGAAACCAGATACTTTAGACTATCTACAAAAACCACGTGATGAAGTTTCACATGAGGGAGGCTTATTGAATTCAGCAGTCATATCTGTTAAAACACGTCCCCCCCCCCATCGACCCCACCCCTCCATATGTTACGAGATAAAGAGGGGACATAGTTAACCCATTTATGCCCAGTAGCCTAAAAACGAGACGCATGTTAGTTACTGCATACAAAAACCTGTAATGGGTATATCATTTTACTAAAGCTGTTTTTCACAAGTTAAATAGTCCTTCTTCTTAAGAAAACCAGTTAGAGCCACACCTGTCTAAAATTTTTTCGTGCGACCTCCGCCGCATCTGCGCACGCGCCAAGTCTCTTCTGACTTTCTCGAAATAGGGGGGGGGGGAATGCAACGAGGAAGTAGCAAGCGAACTAAAGCTGAAGGCATCGGGAAGTGCGCATCCTAAACCTATCTCCTCTTTTTCAAATGGAAGCGTTCGTGGCTGCCAAACGCATAATACGCAAACAGACAGTAGTTGGACATCAGAGTCTATTTATTAACAGGGTCATTCCATGGCAAATCATCCAGGCCATGACACCCACCACCTCCGATTTTAATAAAATTTGCAGCAGTTGGAGACTTTTTGATGCTGATAACAAAAATACCACTTATATTGAGCTGAGTGAAGGGGTTGAAAAGTTATGGCCCTTCAAATATGTTGCTTTGTGGCTCATTTGCCGCCATTTTGAATGACATATACATTTGTACAAACGGCTGTAACTCTTTAACAAATAGTCATAGAGCTTTCAATTTTTTTTTATTTTGTTCATAATAGTGCAAGCTTTAATTTGAATTGAGTTTAATTGGTATACCTATTTTACATCGTTTTTTTCGAGTGTTTTCTTTCATTTTTTTAACTCAAAAAATGAAGTAACTTTAACAGAAAATTACTCACAAAAACCCCCCTTCGATTTCAAAAAAAATTATGTGCTCAGATACCTTTAAGTATGTTTTAACACCAGATAAAAAAATCTCGATGGGCCATTCATATGATTTTTTTTTCAAACCTCAATTTTGTCTTGTTACAATTTCTTTCTTTTTTTTTTTTTTTGCGTGACACAAGAAAGCTATTTAGCAGACGATAAATAATGAACACAGTTCGGCAGACGATAAATAATAAACACAGTTCGGCAGACGATAATAATTTCAGCAAAAAGAATTCAGATTGTTCGACCGAAGACTAATTTGTAAGCTATCAGATTTAAATTATTTTCCGGAGGGTTTATTTCTTCATCAGTCAGATTCATTTCAAAATTTGGCAGACGATATTTTTTCATCTAACCTGATTTGGAACATCTGGCAGACGATTTGAGCTTTGGCCAATCAGAGTTAAACCATTTAGCAGACGATTTATTTAGTTTTCTTATCTAGTTAGCCATTTAAAAATTTACTCTTTATTTCGCATTCTGATCTTTTCAGAGTCGAAATTTTTCTCATTGTTTTATTCAAGTCGTATCATTACAACACCTGCAATGTGTACAGTCGGGTTGCATATTAATGATCAAAGATGTGATCTAAACAGTTTACAAGATATATCTGAACTTTCTGTGAAAAACAGAGAACTTATTGCGCTAAGATGTAATTTAAGAGATTGTGAAACGTCAACTGTGTGTTGCATACATAAAAAGTATTTTCTGCATTATTATACAGGGAAACAAAGGAAATGTTGTGATATTTTTAGCCTGCATCTGAATCAAATTAAAAAATCATCACTGCGCGCTATTAATTTAAGTCAAGCTCAAATTTACCGGAGTAAACTTAAAGTTGATGTTGTTCCTGGAAAAAAGTTATGTTCCACTTGCAGAAAGCATGCTAAAAAACTACTGGATGAGTGCAATATCGAAGAGAAGTGTGATTCGCCTAGCGAAGGACATTTACACGATTCATCTAGTGAAGGACACTCCCTAGGTTCTCTTAGTAATTTTTCTGATGAAATTGCACCAGAATTCGTTCACAGAGACAGAACAGAAAGAAACAAAAACTTCCACAAGTTGGGAATAGGGAAAAAATTCAAATACTAACTTTAGTTCCTGAATCATGGTCAAGAAAAAAAGTCGCTGAATATTTTAATGTGTCAGAGTATCAGGTTCGGAAATCAAGAAAGCTTCTTAGAGAAAAAGGTCTACTATCACTTCCTTGCTTAAGAATAGGGAAAACGTTACCACATGAGACAATACAATTGGTTCTGAATTTTTATGAAGATGATGAACTTTCTCGTCTCATGCCAGGGCAGAAGGACAAGGTAAGTGTTAGCAAAAATGTATATGCTCAAAAGAGGCTGCTTTTATGTAATCTCCATGAACTGTATGTGCAGTTCCAGAAGAAATTTAACTTGAAAATTGGATTTTCAAAGTTCGCAGAATTACGATCCAAACATTGTGTATTAGCTGGTAGTTCTGGTACCCATTCTGTTTACGTTTGTACGATACATCAGAATGTTCAATTACTAATTGCTGCAGTAGAAATTGAAGAAAACTACCAAGATTTGATTAAAAAAATAGTTTGTAATTCAATGAATAGGGATTGCATGTTACGAGTATGCAATAAATGCCCCAAAAAGGAAAATCTCGAAGATTTTCTTAAGTCAAAATTTCCAGATTTCGACCCAGATGATAAAATTGAATACAAGCAGTGGCTATCAACTGATAGAACAAATTTAATTGAACTTACATCTAGCTTGGGAGATTTCATTCAGTTAATTGCTGAAAAGATTGAAAAGTTAGTACCGCACTCATATGTATCAAAATCACAAAGCACTTTTCTAAAAAAAAGAAAAGAAGAATTGTCTAATAATGAAGCAATTATTATTATGGACTTCAGTGAGAACTTTTCTTTTGTACTACAGGACGAAGTGCAAGGATACCACTGGACTCATGGTTGCTGCACTTTACACGTAGTTGTATTGCATATAAAGCATGACGGTGATAGCCTTAAAAGCGAAAGTTTTTGCGTTCTTTCTGATGACATGAACCATGATGTAGCAATGGTGTATCGAACTCAAAAAGTAATGATGGACTATTTAAGGCAGAAATATCCAAATATTACAGAAGTAGAGTATTTTACTGATGGTTGTGCAGCCCAGTATAAAAATTGCAAAACATTGTTGAATTTATGTTATCACGAAGCTGATTTTGGAGGAATAAAAGCAAAATGGCACTTCTTTGCTACCAGCCATGGCAAATCTGTTTGTGATGGAGTAGGCGGAACAGTTAAAAGACTGTCAAAAGCAAGCTTACAGAGACCGCTTGAAAATCAAATAGCAAATGTAAATATGATGTATGAGTACTGTAAAGAGCATGTCAAAGGCATAACATTTGTTCTAATCTCGAAAATTGAAATGATAGAGCTGCGTAGTGAAATAACTAAGCGATTACAAAGAGCTACAACAGTGCCTGGAACCAGAAGCATGCACTATTTTGAACCCATGGGTAATTTAATCATCAGCGGGAAACGAATAAGTGCCGATGAGGAGTTTTCAGTGAGCGCAAATTTTAATCACGACCTGAAACGTACTTTAAACGTTCCACCTCTAAATAGTTATGTTGCATGTGTCATGAACTCAAAATGGTTTTTAGGACTTGTTTCTGAAATTCACATGAAAGAAGGTGATGCAGCTATTAAGTTATTGCATCCACATGGCCCAGCAACATCTTACTTTTGGCCTGAACGGGAGAGCTGTACTGTTTGTTCCTTTGAGTTACATTCTCTGTAATGTTGACATCAGTACGAGAACTGGAAAGACGTATAAACTCAGTGAAAGTTCTAGTGCTTTAGTGCACACCAAGTGGACAAGACATGTTTCTGAACTTGGTAAACTCTAATTTTTAAAACTAGATAAACAAAAATTATTGCTATTAATTTATATGTATTTAATAAAATATGTGTTTCACTGTTCTAAAAACCTGGATTTAGTAAAATAACTATGATCTTTAATGAAATACTAAAGAAATTAAAATTTTGCTGTTAGCAACATTAGGTATTCTTTTATAAGCCTCTATGATGTCTTTATCACAATTTATATTATTTATATGAAGTATTTTTCAATAATAATGCTATTTACTTCTTTTTTTAGTTTTTGAGTAGCAAATTTAATGTATAACGAGTATGCTAGGGCTCTAAAGTACTAAATGCCTTCCTTGACTAATAAATTATTACTTGTTCTTACTTTGGTGGTTATATTAATGTTGAAAGTCTCCTAAATTGCCATGTATTGGATTTTTTGGGGGGGTGGTAATTGTCATATTGTGGAATACAGAATGCGATAAACATTATTTTGAAATGATTCCTTTTTTTGACTGAAAATTAAAACAAAAATTGTTTAAAAAAATCATATGCGATGGCCCATCGAGATTTTTTTATCTGGTGTTATAACATACTTAAAGGTACCTGAGCACATAATTTTTTTTGAAATCGAAGGGGGGTTTTTGTGAGTAATTTTCTGTTAAAGTTACTTCATATTTTGAGTCAAAAAACTGAAAGAAAACACTCGAAAAAAACGATGTAAAATAGGTATACCAATTAAACTCAATTCAAATTAAAGCTTACACTATTATAAACAAAATAAAAAAAAATTGAAAGCTCTATCACTATTTGTTAAAGAGTTACAGCCGTTTGTACAAACATATATGTCATTCAAAATGGCGGCAAATGAGCCACAAAGCAAAATATTTAAAGGGCCATAACTTTTCAACCCCTTCACTTATCTCAATATAAGTGGTATTTTTGTTATCAGCATCAAAAAGTCTCCAACTGCTGCAAATTTTGTTAAAATCGGAGGTGGTGGGTGTCATTTTTGACATTTTCTGGATGATTTGACATGGAATGACCCAACAGCTATTTTCAGAAAAATCAGTCAAGCAACGATCCAGCATGGGTAGCCACAGAAAGTAAGTTTTTTTGCGAACTTATTTTTCATAAAATTAAACTATTTTAAAATGATTTAGTTAAAATTGATCAGAGATGCCTTCTGTAATGTTACTTTGCGTGCAAAATGAGAGAGTAAAGTGAAGTAAGGTCGTATTTTGCTCACATATCTGCAAAATATCCCATAAACAGGACGTTAAATAACTTAATAAATATGACAACGGCGAACTATTTCAAGCCTAAAATGTATATAAACCATTAAAAGTAAGAGTTTTAAGCAGATAAAAATTGAAAAAAAATTGTTTAAAAAAAACTTGGGCATAAATGGGTTAATTTCTGAGGAATTTGAGGAGAATGTTATAGCGTTTAGATTTCAAACATATAATGATTCCAAAAATATTTTATGAAGTACAATAATGTGACATAATTATAACTTTTAGTAACACTTACTTGACTTCGGTCGATTAGCTTTTGATGCTAAGGAAAGAGCGTCGTTATGGGCTGAAAATAAAATATTAGCATTAAAACTAGTTTCAACACTAAAAAAAAGATGTTGTTTTTACAGTATTTTAATGAAAACAGCTAATTTTGTAGTAACAAACTGTAAAAATTGCTAATTTTACAGTAATAAACTGTAAAATTGCTAATTTTACACTAATAAACTGGAAATTGCTGCTTTACAGTAATAAATTGCTAAATTGCTAATTTATAGTTTATTACTGCTCATTTTACAGTTTTAAACTTGAACCTCTACTGCCAGTATTATACTGTAAAAACAACACTTTATTTTTTGCAGTGAGTTATTTATGTATATGAGAATTTCAAATTATTTAAATAAACAATCCCGCCCCCCTTTTTTTTCAAGTTTATATTTTCTAGAAAACAGAATCAGTAGTTTTTGGTTTTTCAGGGAAGGTCATGTAGACAAGACAAGTAAAGACAAAATTATTAGCATCTCAAAATAATAGTCACTATTGTTGATCGACAGATTTTTTTTTCTTTTTTGTGTGTGTTTGCTTCAAGACTTCAACTATCAAGAAATTTGTGCTGAATCAACCTTGCACCAGAAAATTTAGCTATGAATGGCTTTGTCCTCGTAAAATTCACTACTAAAAAGACAAAAATTTACTATGAATGAAACTTTTATGTTTCCAAAAACAGATGATGCATCGATCGTAAACACTCTGATGATATTCTGCTAAAATTACCACCGCCTACAATTTTAGATGGCACATGTCGAGCTGCATCTTCTGTTTCTTTTTCTGTAAAACTTGAAGGCTACAATGTTCGTTGAATTAAGTCAATTAATCATGTTGAATAAATACCTTGATATTTTCATTGTAAGTGTTTGTTAATGTGTAATAAGCAGTATTTTTAAAAATATGCTTAGGTGTGTTTTATTTCCATTTATGTATCCGTGTTTACTTGTGCCCCAGGTGTATTTACAACTGCCCCCCTACTGGGGCAGATGTGAACAAAATTGAACATATTTTAGACTTATTTTTTGATCTGGAATTCACTGTTAAAGAAGGGAGTTAAGTGCATGAAAATATTTAGCAAATGTTTGATTTTATCATGTGTTGCACTTGTTTCTTTTATATCTCAAATTAATAATGAAATATATACAAAAATCTCATTTTCGTTCGCATGTGCCCCCTCCTCCTCTCCCCTTGTCTTTTGATTCTTTTTCCTTATAAATTTGAATTAAAATGCATTTCCGTAGATTGGCAGAAATCGTCATACTTTAGCAAAACAAAACGGATATTTAAAATATTTTCTAACCTTTTAGTAGGACTATGCGGATAATTCTGATGCCAACGCATATCCCTCAGCTGTACGTAAAGTAAATAATTAAATATTCTGAGGGAAAATCGTTGATGTAATGATTAATTTTCTGATGATGATCGGTAAAATGCATGAACGAATAATTTTTATACGAGTATTTGTATCTATAGCATTAATGTGAGGATCCAATCGGTATTTTTATTAATTTTCAAGGGAAAAAAATCTTACAGAGAAGTGTGGGAAAAAATTAATCTTTCAGAGAAGTGTGGGATAAAATTAATCTTTCAGAGAAGTGTGGTGCTATGTCAACAGTAGATAGCTGCACTAATCAGAAGCATCGAGAATTTTAAGAAATGTGTTTCAAATTCTTTTAAGAAAGGGAGATGTTTTTTTCTCCAAAAATGGCGGATAAATCTATGTGTGTTGCACTTATGTGGTCAAATGTATTGATTTATAATATTTTTATAGCGGTGGTTCAAAGGAAAATTAATATATTAATAGGATCGAATGTGATCTTAATGTTAGTCAGAGTAACAAAAAAAAAGTTACGATAGTTGGAAGATTCATTTGCGTTATATACTTCCTGAAAATCATCATCACATAAAATAAAAATAAATGAGTTGAAAACGAAACACTTTTCAGAAAGAGATTTGAACTTACTTCCAAGAGATAATTTACGATAAGCTTCAGGCATTCCACCGTTTTGAGATGGAGATCCATTTAGTCCAGCGAGATGGCGATAAAAACTTCCTTCATCAATAGATGGTACTTGATTTTGAGGCATCATCCTTTCATACTCACGTAAGCTGTCAACGAGAGCATGGGAGACAACCTCTGAAACAAAAGCACCGCATTATTAAACAGTAATTTAGGGCAAAATGTGTTTGAAATTCAAAGGAACAGGCATTTTTTATTTTTATAAACTTAGTTCTGCTTATTCGTCTTAGTAGTCCGTTGTAAAATTGTTCCAAGATTTTTTTTTCCTGAAATTTGATTAATATGACAATTAAAATGTCAGTTTTTACAAATTAACTATCCCAAGCTTGCCGTTTTCCCAACGCAAGGCATTTTAAATAACACCCAAAATATTTATCCCTTTAATATTCGTTTTACGATGATACAACTTCGCAAATAGCACGAAACGTAAAACAATAAGATATTGAGCCTTTTTTCTAGATGAATAACATTGTTTTAACAAGTTTCGCTTTTAGCCTACTTTCCTGTAAAAATTAAAAGTTAAAAATAAAATTAAAGAGAAAAAAAAAGAGAAATATGTAAAAACGCGAAATAAAAAGTTAAAATGAAATAAAAGCATGAAAAAATGGCGAAATGTTACGCATCGTTAAATAGAAAGAAAACAAAAATAAGTGAATTTAATTTAAATTTTATAATTAAAATTTTGCAGTGTAGGCATTTGGAATGGCTTGAATTTTATATTGATATAATCCTTTATGACTCTGCTCGTAATATGTAAAAGTTCGGTCGAGCATTCTGTGCTTAAAAAATCTACTCATGGATACTTTAGTCCTAAACTTTTCATTTTAAGCAACATTTTGTCAACAGTTGAACAGCTAAAACAATAATAGCATACAGATTAGACTACAAATACAAATTTTAAGTGCTTTATAAGTCCTGGTTCGATTTTCGGTTTTGTTCAAATAAAATGCTTTTACGAAATTTTCAACTCGCGAAAGTCTCGACGCTTTTATTTTCGCGAAAACTGCGTCTTGCTATAATAAATGCTTTTACAGTACTCAAAATAGACAAGCTATTGCTCTGGTAAATGTCTAACAGAAAAAAGCAATAATTTGTAAAAAATAAGCTAAATGGTACTAAATTTGTTATCATAAATGTCATGATAGTACAAATTTGGTTACATTGAGTTAAGATATTTTTAAATAAGTATCAAGCCATTGAAAAAACTTAATTTGAAAATGTGTAGTTTAAATACCTAAAACTTTCTCCTTCATTTCTGGCGAAATCCTTTTGTTTCCAACTTCACTCTCAAGAAAAGAAACTAAACTTGAAAGCGTCTCCTCTGCTACAGGATCATCTTTCAAAATAAAAAAAAAAATCTGTCAATGTTTGATAGTAAATTCCATAACATATGAGATATGCAAAGTATCAAATTGATTCAGAACAAAAGATGTTTGTTAAACTTTATAACAGTGGAAATATGTTTATAGCTGCAAATTTTTTGCTTTCAAAACTTAAGAATATTATTTTATGCTTTTTTTTTTTTTTCCTCAGCAAAAATCTCGTTTTCCATGTTTGCTAAAGTGGTTTCTTTTTATACAAAAGCAATAATATAGCAGTGATTGTTTGACATGAAAACGAAATCTTTTCTTTGAATCCGCTTCTTTATAAACATCTTTGACTTTCTTTTTGTAGACGAATAACAAAGTAGATACCGTAACGGGGTACATCGGAACAGGGGGGTAGATCGGAAAGAAACTTCCCGATCATACAAAGAAATGCTCCATAAATATACGGTTTGGTATTTTTGGATGTTTTTTCAGAAAAGTAGGATAAAAATTACTTTTGTCATTTTGGAAACACTGCTGGCTTATGCTTATGAGGAAGGCTGCACGATTAACGCTAAAATGCATCAATTTTTCAATGTCTGCAAAACTTTGTATGTAAATACAGAATTTTTACATTTTAAATCATTTCTAAACAGCAGAATACCACATTAGAATTGGCAAATTTTCAAATTGTGTCATAAATATGACGAATTCTTTACGATGTTATAGGATAAGAATTTATGGATGTATCGAAGCACTTTGTTTTATTTTTCCAATCTAAAGTTATTAAAAAGGAAAAAAGATAAACGAAGAAAACTGAAAACTCTAACCCCAGTTTTCCTAGTCTAGACAGGGACAAGGATTTAATGCTGTCTACATCTTTTGATGAGGAACCAGATCATAGAATGACATTATTTCCCAAATTTAACAGGTTTTTTTTCCTCGAGAAGACTTTCTCGTTATTAAAACTACGGGAAAAAGTAATACAGACTTTTTGTAGCCAAAGTCCTGTACTCAGACAACGATGAATCCATGGGAGGATTGTACAAGAGGGTCTTTAAAACCTGGAGATTTCAAGAACGAAGAAGAGGCAGCGTTTCTCATAGAAGATGTTATATAAAAACTTAACTCAAGCCGGAACAGCCGAACGTCTGCTCATTTTACATGATAAGTTATGTGGACGACACATGAGTGACTGCAATTTATATTAAATCTTTGTTTTCAAATTCAAATGCATTTTCATAAAATCAACTTTAATTTTTCATAAATTCAGAATTATTTTCGATTTTTGACAAATCATACATTTACTAGTATAGAAATAAACGCTTTGTTTGTCAGTAATTATTTCTTCTTATTCCCACTCACCAATTTCAGTCATTTTTATCGAGCCATATAAAGATGAAAAAATAAAGATTAAAGAAGAGCAAAAATTTTACATGTGCTCTAATTCCCCCTATCTGCGAGGAGAATCCTCCGAAACACTTCCAAAAAATTATATATAAATGAAAATTGTTAAACATGCTTTATTTTTGCTTGGAATATCAAGAGCAAAACAAGACGAAAGTTCTTACACAGAAATTCAAATTAAAAAAAATCTTTTCATTACTATTTTTTA